>JAVKPL010005328.1:0-23872 GCA_032173675.1 Gastrolobium villosum | reverse complement strand
CCAGTTGGTTGGTGATATTGTATTGCTTGCATACTCACCCCGTGTTTGGGGCATCATTTCAGGTTAGGTTGAACCTGGAAGAGTGGAGCATGAGGTGCATATTGGAGGCACCATGTGATGAGTATTGGATTGGGACATGCCTGCACATGTTTAATGCTTTAGACTTAGATCATGAACTTGTGCATGTTGAAAATGCCATGCCTTGTATGTTCATGACTACATGTTGAATTCTTTCAATTTGATGTATATGTAGGACTTTAGTATCTATTGTATATTTGAGTGAGCATGGGACTTGTCCATTGCCACATTCATTGTATTTGAAGCCTTGGCAAAGATGTTGTAAAATGGTCCATATTTGATGTAAAATGGCCATTATATTAAAGACTTTGTAAATGATGCATAATTGAATGAAAATGCAAGTTTGAAGGGCCTAGTGCCTACATTAGAGTATGTTTAAGTGTTGTGTGGAGTACTAAGGTGTTTGGGATGGATTACACAACCCTTTTTGGGCTTAAAATGTTGTAATCTGTCACTTTTGTTGCATAGTAATCGATTACCCAAGCATGGTAATCGATTACCATGCAACAGGGGACGAAATTTGGCTACTGTCTTCACTGGTAATCGATTACTGAGGCTTGGTAATCGATTACCATGTGAGGTAATCGATTACCCAATGTTGGTAATCGATTACCAGAACAGAGGAGATGAAAATTTAGCTACTGTCTCATTTTTGACAGGTGGTAATCGATTACCACAGTGCAATTTTTGAAAATTTAAGTTTTTCTAGACTAAAAGAAAGGGGCTTAACTTGTTGGGTAGAACTCCAAATGGTTCGTGGTTTGAAACCACGCGTAGCTTATGTAAAGGGCTAGAACTTGGTAAGAAATGAAAATAAGTTGATGGGTTTAAATGAGTTGAATAAAAAGAAAGATTAGTGTTGTTGTTAAGCTGAATGCTTCCGCGATTTGCCTTTACAATTATAGTGTTGTTTTAATTGATTACGGAAAAGGTGATAGACATGAAAAAGAATATGATAAAAGAAAAAAAGTTGCCCGTAATTTAATTAACCCAATTACTGTGATTGTAACTGCGCTTAATATCATAATCAATGTTAACAATACCGATACGTAACGGGCTGTTACATTTTGCATTTATTTTATTCATCCATTTTCGACGGAATCCGTTTTCCGTCCAAAAACTTCACAAAATCAATTTTTTTGCATTTATTTTATTCATCCATTTTCGACGAAATCCGTTTTCCGTCCAAAAACTTCACAAAATCAATTCCTTTTGCATTTATTTTATTCATACATTTTCGACGGAATTCATTTTCCGTCAAAAATCTCCAACGGAATCCATTTTCCGTAGAAAAACTTCACAAAATCAATTTCTTTTGCATTTATTTTATTCATCAGTTTTCGACGGAATCCATTTTCCGTCGAAAAACTTCAAAAGTAAATCTCATTTGCATTTATTTCATTCATCCATTTTCGACGGAATCCGTTTTCCGTCCAAAAACTTCACAAAATCAATTTCTTTTGCATTTATTTTATTCATCCATTTTCGACGGAATTCGTTTTCCGTCAAAAATCTTCACAAAATCAATTTCTTTTGCAATTATTTGATTCATCAGTTTTCGACGAAATTCTTTTTCCGTCGAAAAACTTCACAAAATGAATTTCTTTTGCAACTTATTTTATTCATCCGATTTTGACGGAATTCGTTTTCCGTTAAAAATCTTCGACGAAATCCATTTTCGTCGAAAAACTTCACAAAATCAATTTCTTTTGCATTTATTTTATTCATCCATTTTCGACGGAATCCGTTTTCTGTCAAAAAATTCACAATATCAATTTCTTTTGCATTTATTTTATTCATCCATTTTCGACGGAATCCGTTTTTTGTCCAAAAACTTCACAAAATCAATTTCTTTTGCATTTATTTTATTCATCCATTTTCGACGGAATCCATTTTCCATCGAAAAACTTCACAAAATCAATTTCTTTTGCATTTATTTTATTCATCATTTTTCGACGGAATTCGTTTTCCGTCGAAAAACTTCACAAAATGAATTTCTTTTGCAATTTATTTTATTTATCCGTTTTCGGTCAAAAATCTTCGACGAAATCCATTTTCGTCAAAAAACTTCACAAAATAAATTTCTTTTACATTTATTTTATTCATCGATTTTCGACGGAAACCGTTTTCCGTCAAAAAACTTCACAATATCAATTTCTTTTGCTTTTATTTTATTCATCCATTTCGATGGAATCCGTTTTCCGTCAAAAAACTTCACAAAAGTAATTTCTTTTGCATTTATTTTATTCATCCATTTTCGACGGAATTCGGTTTCCGTCAAAAATCTTCGACGGAATCCATTTTCCGTCGAAAAACTTTACAAAATCAATTTCTTTTGAGTTTATTTTATTCATCAATTTTCGACGGAATCCATTTTTCGTCGAAAAACTTCACAAAATCCATTTCTTTTGCATTTATTTTATTCATCAGTTTTCGACGAAATTCTTTTTAAGTCGAGAAACTTCACAAAATCAATTTCTTTTGCATTTATTTTATTCATCCATTTTCGACGGAATTCGTTTTCCGTCAAAAATCTTCGACGGAATCCCTTTTCCGTCGAAAAACTTCACAAAATCAATTTCTTTTGCATTTATTTCATTCATCAGTTTTCGACAGAATGCATTTTCCATCGAATAACTTCACAAAATCAATTTCTTTTGCATTTATTTTATTCATCCATTTTCCGTCAAAAAACTTCACAAAATCAATTTATTTTGCATTTATTTTATTCATCAGTTTTCGACGGAATCCGTTTTCCGTCGAAAAACTTCACAAAATCAATTACTTTTGCATTTATTTTATTCATCAGTTTTCGACGGAATTCTTTTTCCATCAAAAATCTTCGACGAAATCCATTTTCGTCGAAAAACTTCACAAAATCCATTTCTTTTGCATTTATTTTATTAATCAGTTTTCGACGAAATTCTTTTTAAGTCGAGAAACTTCACAAAATCAATTTCTTTTGCATTTATTTTATTCATCCATTTTCGACGGAATCCATTTTCCGTCAAAAATCTGCGACGGAACCCATTTTTCGTCGAAAAACTTAACAAAATCAATTTCTTTTGCATTTATTTTATTCATCAGTTTTCGACGCAATTCTTTTTCCGTCGAAAAACTTCACAAAATGAATTTCTTTTGCATCTTATTTTATTCATCCGATTTCGACGGAATTCGTTTTCCGTTAAAAATCTTCGACGAAATCCATTTTCGTCGAAAAACTTCACAAAATCAATTTCTTTTGCATTTATTTTATTCATCAATTTTCGACGGAATCCGTTTTCTGTCAAAAAACTTCACAATATCAATTTCTTTTGCATTTATTTTATTCATCCATTTTCGAAGGAATCCGTTTTCTGTCCAAAAACATCACAAAATCAATTTCTTTTGTATTTATTTTATTCATCCATTTTCGACGGAATCCATTTTCCATCGAAAAACTTCACAAAATCAATTTCTTTTGCATTTATTTTATTCATCAGTTTTCGACGGAATTCGTTTTCCGTCGAAAAACTTCACAAAATGAATTTCTTTTGCAATTTATTTTATTCATCCGTTTTCGGTCAAAAATCTTCGACGAAATCCATTTTCGTCGAAAAACTTCACAAAATAAATTTCTTTTGCATTTATTTTATTCATCCATTTTCGACGGAAACCGTTTTCCGTCAAAAAACTTCACAATATCAATTTCTTTTGCTTTTATTTTATTCATCCATTTCGATGGAATCCGTTTTCCGTCAAAAAACTTCACAAAATTTATTTCTTTTGCATTTATTTGATTCATCCATTTTCGACGGAATTCGGTTTCCGTCAAAAATCTTCGACGGAATCCCTTTTCCGTCGAAAAACTTCACAAAATCAATTTCTTTTGCACTTATTTCATTCATCAGTTTTCGACGGAATCCATTTTCCATCGAAAAACTTCACAAAATCAATTTCTTTTGCATTTATTTTATTCATCCATTTTCGACGGAATCCGTTTTTCTGTCCAAAAACTTCACAAAATCAATTTCTTTTGTATTTATTTTATTCATCCATTTTCGACGGAATCCATTTTCCATCGAAAAACTTCACAAAATCAATTTCTTTTGCATTTATTTTATTCATCAGTTTTCGACGGAATTCGTTTTCCGTCGAAAAACTTCACAAAATGAATTTCTTTTGCAATTTATTTTATTCATCCGTTTTCGGTCAAAAATCTTCGACGAAATCCATTTTTGTCGAAAAACTTCACAAAATAAATTTCTTTTGCATTTATTTTATTCATCCATTTTCGACGGAAACCGTTTTCTGTCAAAAAACTTCACAATATCAATTTCTTTTGCTTTTATTTTATTCATCCATTTCGATGGAATCCGTTTTCCGTCAAAAAACTTCACAAAATTTATTTCTTTTGCATTTATTTTATTCATCCATTTTCGACGGAATTCGGTTTCCGTCAAAAATCTTCGACGGAATCCATTTTCCGTCGAAAAACTTTACAAAATCAATTTCTTTTGAGTTTATTTTATTCATCAATTTTCGGCGGAATCCATTTTTCGTCGAAAAACTTCACAAAATCCATTTCTTTTGCATTTATTTTATTCATCAGTTTTCGACGAAATTCTTTTTAAGTCGAGAAACTTCACAAAATCAATTTCTTTTGCATTTATTTTATTCATCCATTTTCGACGGAATTCATTTTCCGTCAAAAATATTTGACGGAACCCCTTTTCCGTCGAAAAACATCACAAAATCAATTTCTTTTGCATTTATTTCATTCATCAGTTTTCGACGGAATCCATTTTCCATCGAAAAACTTCACAAAATCAATTTCTTTTGCATTTATTTTATTCATCCATTTTCCGTCAAAAAACTTCATAAAATCAATTTCTTTTGCATTTATTTTATTCATCCATTTTCGACGGAATCTATTTTCCGTCAAAAATCTGCGACGGAACCCATTTTCCGTCGAAAAACTTCACAAAATCAATTTCTTTTGCATTTATTTTATTCATCAGTTTTCGACGGAATCCATTTTCCGTCAAAAAACTTTACAAAATCAATTTCTTTTGCATTTATTTTATTCATCAGTTTTTGACGGAATCCATTTTCCATCGAAAAACTTCACAAAATCAATTTCTTTTGCATTTGTTTTATTCATCAGTTTTCGACGGAATTCGTTTTCCGTCGAAAAACTTCACAAAATGAATTTCTTTTGCAATTTATTTTATTCATCCATTTTCGACGGAATTCATTTTCCGTCAAAACTCTTCGACGAAATCCAATTTCGTCGAAGAACTTCACAAAATCATTTGCTTTTGCATTTATTTTATTCATCCATTTTCGACGGAATCCGTTTCCCGTCAAAAAACTTCACAATATCAATTTCTTTTGCATTTATTTTATTCATCCATTTTCGACTGAATCCATTTTCTGTCAAAAAACCTCACAAAATCAATTTCTTTTGCATTTATTTTATTCATCAGTTTTCGATGGAATCCATTTTCCGTCTAAAAACTTCACAAAATCAATTTCTTTTGCAATTATTTTATTCATCAGTTTTCGACGAAAGTCTTTTTCCGTCGAAAAACTTCACAAAATGAATTTCTTTTGCAACTTATTTTATTCATCCGTTTTCGACGGAATTCGTTTTCCGTCAAAAATCTTCGACGAAATCCATTTTCGTCGAAAAACTTCACAAAATCAATTTCTTTTGCATTTATTTTATTCATCCATTTTCGACGGAATCCGTTTTCTGTCAAAAAACTTCACAATATCAATTTCTTTTGCATTTATTTTATTCATCCATTTTCGACGGAATTCGGTTTCCGTCAAAAATCTTCGACGGAATCCATTTTCCGTCGAAAAACTTCACAAAATCCATTTCTTTTGCATTTATTTTATTCATCAGTTTTCGACGAAATTCTTTTTAAGTCGAGAAACTTCACAAAATCAATTTCTTTTGCATTTATTTTATTCATCCATTTTCGACGGAATTCGTTTTCCGTCAAAAATCTTCGACGGAATCCCTTTTCCGTCGAAAAACTTCACAAAGTCAATTTCTTTTGCATTTATTTTATTCATCAGTTTTCGACAGAATCCATTTTCCATCGAAAAACTTCACAAAATCAATTTCTTTTGCATTTATTTTATTCATCCATTTTCCGTCAAAAAACTTCACAAAATCAATTTATTTTGCATTTATTTTATTCATCCATTTTCGACGGAATCCGTTTTCCGTCGAAAAACTTCACAAAATCAATTACTTTTGCATTTATTTTATTCATCAGTTTTCGACGGAATTCTTTTTCCATCAAAAATCTTCGACGAAATCCATTTTCGTCGAAAAACTTCACAAAATCCATTTCTTTTGCATTTATTTTATTAATCAGTTTTCGACGAAATTCTTTTTAAGTCGAGAAACTTCACAAAATCAATTTCTTTTGCATTTATTTTATTCATCCATTTTCGACGGAATCCATTTTCCGTCAAAAATCTGCGACGGAACCCATTTTTCGTCGAAAAACTTCACAAAATCAATTTCGTTTGCATTTATTTTATTCATCAGTTTTCGACGCAATTCTTTTTCCGTCGAAAAACTTCACAAAATCAATTTCTTTTGCATTTATTTTATTCATCCATTTTCGACGGAATCCGTTTTTCGTCAAAAAACTTCACAATATCAATTTCTTTTGCATTTATTTTATTCATCCATTTTCGAAGGAATCCGTTTTCTGTCCAAAAACATCACAAAATCAATTTCTTTTGTATTTATTTTATTCATCCATTTTCGACGGAATCCATTTTCCATCGAAAAACTTCACAAAATCAATTTCTTTTGCATTTATTTTATTCATCAGTTTTCGACGGAATTCGTTTTCCGTCGAAAAACTTCACAAAATGAATTTCTTTTGCAATTTATTTTATTCATCCGTTTTCGGTCAAAAATCTTCGACGAAATCCATTTTCGTCGAAAAACTTCACAAAATAAATTTCTTTTGCATTTATTTTATTCATCCATTTTCGACGGAAACCGTTTTCCGTCAAAAAACTTCACAATATCAATTTCTTTTGCTTTTATTTTATTCATCCATTTCGATGGAATCCGTTTTCCGTCAAAAAACTTCACAAAATTTATTTCTTTTGCATTTATTTGATTCATCCATTTTTGACGGAATTCGGTTTCCGTCAAAAATCTTCGACGGAATCCCTTTTCCGTCGAAAAACTTCACAAAATCAATTTCTTTTGCACTTATTTCATTCATCAGTTTTCGACGGAATCCATTTTCCATCGAAAAACTTCACAAAATCAATTTCTTTTGCATTTATTTTATTCATCCATTTTCGACGGAATCCGTTTTTCTGTCCAAAAACTTCACAAAATCAATTTCTTTTGTATTTATTTTATTCATCCATTTTCGACGGAATCCATTTTCCATCGAAAAACTTCACAAAATCAATTTCTTTTGCATTTATTTTATTCATCAGTTTTCGACGGAATTCGTTTTCCGTCGAAAAACTTCACAAAATGAATTTCTTTTGCAATTTATTTTATTCATCCGTTTTCGGTCAAAAATCTTCGACGAAATCCATTTTTGTCGAAAAACTTCACAAAATAAATTTCTTTTGCATTTATTTTATTCATCCATTTTCGACGGAAACCGTTTTCTGTCAAAAAACTTCACAATATCAATTTCTTTTGCTTTTATTTTATTCATCCATTTCGATGGAATCCGTTTTCCGTCAAAAAACTTCACAAAATTTATTTCTTTTGCATTTATTTTATTCATCCATTTTCGACGGAATTCGGTTTCCGTCAAAAATCTTCGACGGAATCCATTTTCCGTCGAAAAACTTTACAAAATCAATTTCTTTTGAGTTTATTTTATTCATCAATTTTCGGCGGAATCCATTTTTCGTCGAAAAACTTCACAAAATCCATTTCTTTTGCATTTATTTTATTCATCAGTTTTCGACGAAATTCTTTTTAAGTCGAGAAACTTCACAAAATCAATTTCTTTTGCATTTATTTTATTCATCCATTTTCGACGGAATTCATTTTCCGTCAAAAATATTCGACGGAACCCCTTTTCCGTCGAAAAACATCACAAAATCAATTTCTTTTGCATTTATTTCATTCATCAGTTTTCGACGGAATCCATTTTCCATCGAAAAACTTCACAAAATCAATTTCTTTTGCATTTATTTTATTCATCCATTTTCCGTCAAAAAACTTCATAAAATCAATTTCTTTTGCATTTATTTTATTCATCCATTTTCGACGGAATCTATTTTCCGTCAAAAATCTGCGACGGAACCCATTTTCCGTCGAAAAACTTCACAAAATCAATTTCTTTTGCATTTATTTTATTCATCAGTTTTCGACGGAATCCATTTTCCGTCAAAAAATTTACAAAATCAATTTCTTTTGCATTTATTTTATTCATCAGTTTTTGACGGAATCCATTTTCCATCGAAAAACTTCACAAAATCAATTTCTTTTGCATTTGTTTTATTCATCAGTTTTCGACGGAACTCGTTTTCCGTCGAAAAACTTCACAAAATGAATTTCTTTTGCAATTTATTTTATTCATCCATTTTCGACGGAATTCATTTTCCGTCAAAACTCTTCGACGAAATCCAATTTCGTCGAAGAACTTCACAAAATCATTTGCTTTTGCATTTATTTTATTCATCCATTTTCGACGGAATCCGTTTCCCGTCAAAAAACTTCACAATATCAATTTCTTTTGCATTTATTTTATTCATCCATTTTCGACTGAATCCATTTTCTGTCAAAAAACCTCACAAAATCAATTTCTTTTGCATTTATTTTATTCATCAGTTTTCGATGGAATCCATTTTCCGTCTAAAAACTTCACAAAATCAATTTCTTTTGCAATTATTTTATTCATCAGTTTTCGACGAAAGTCTTTTTCCGTCGAAAAACTTCACAAAATGAATTTCTTTTGCAACTTATTTTATTCATCCGTTTTCGACGGAATTCGTTTTCCGTCAAAAATCTTCGACGAAATCCATTTTCGTCGAAAAACTTCACAAAATCAATTTCTTTTGCATTTATTTTATTCATCCATTTTCGACGGAATCCGTTTTCTGTCAAAAAACTTCACAATATCAATTTCTTTTGCATTTATTTTATTCATCCATTTTCGACGGAATCCATTTTCTGTCCAAAAACTTCACAAACTCAATTTCTTTTGCATTTATTTTATTCTTCCATTTTCGACGGAATCCATTTTCCATCGAAAAACTTCACAAAATCAATTTCTTTTGCATTTATTTTATTCATCAGATTTCGACGGAATTCGTTTTCCGTCGAAAAACTTCACAAAATGAATTTCTTTTGCAATTTATTTTATTCATCCGTTTTCTGTAAATCTTCGACGAAATCCATTTTCCGTCGAAAAACTTCACAAAATAAATTTCTTTTACATTTATTTTATTCATCCATTTTCGACGGAAACCGTTTTCCGTCAAAAAACTTCACAATATCAATTTCTTTTGCTTTTATTTTATTCATCCATTTCGATGGAATCCGTTTTCCGTCAAAAAATTTCACAAAATTAATTTCTTTTGCATTTATTTTATTCATCCATTTTCGACGGAATTCGGTTTCCGTCAAAAATCTTCGACGGAATCCATTTTCAGTCGAAAAACTTTACAAAATCAATTTCTTTTGCATTTATTTTATTCATCAGTTTTCGGCGGAATCCATTTTCCGTCAAAAAACTTTACAAAATCAATTTCTTTTCCATTTATTTTAGTCATCAGTTTTCGACGGAATCCGTTTTCCGTCGAAAAACTTCACAAAATCAAATTCTTTTTCAATTATTTTATTCATCTGTTTTCGACGAAATTCTTTTTCCGTCGAAAAACTTCACAAAATGAATTTCTTTTGCAACTTATTTTATTCATCCGTTTTCGACGGAATTCGTTTTCCGTCAAAAATCTTTGACGAAATCCATTTTCGTCGAAAAACTTCACAAAATCAATTTCTTTTGCATTTATTTTATTCATCCATTTTCGACGGAATCCGTTTTCTGTCAAAAATTTTCACAATATCAATTTCTTTTGCATTTATTTTATTCATCCATTTTCGACGGAATCCGTTTTCCGTCCAAAAACTTCACAATATCAATTTCTTTTGCATTTATTTTATTCATCCATTTTCGACGGAATCCGTTTTCCGTCCAAAAACTTCACAAAATCAATTTCTTTTGCATTTATTTTATTCATCCATTTTCGACGGAATCCGTTTTCCGTCCAAAAACATCACAAAATCAATTTCTTTTGTATTTATTTTATTCATCCATTTTCGACGGAATCCATTTTCCATCTAAAAACTTCACAAAATCAATTTCTTTTGCATTTATTTTATTCATCCATTTTCGACGGAATCCATTTTCCGTCAAAAAACTTCACAAAATAAATTTCTTTTGCATTTATTTTATTCATCCATTTTCGACAGAATCCATTTTCCGTCGAACATCTTCGACGGAAACCATTTTCCGTCGATAAACTTCACAAAATCAATTTCTTTTGCAATTTATTTTATTCATCCATTTTCGACGGAATTCGTTTTCCGTCAAAACTCTTCGACGAAATCCATTTTCGTCGAAAAACTTCACAAAATCATTTGCTTTTGCATTTATTTTATTCATCCATTTTCGACGGAATCCGTTTCCCGTCAAAAAACTTCACAATATCAATTTCTTTTGCATTTATTTTATTCATCCATTTTCGACTGAATCCATTTTCTGTCAAAAAACTTCACAAAATCCATTTCTTTTGCATTTATTTTATTCATCCATTTTCGACGTAATTCATTTTCCGTCAAAAATCTTCGACGGAATCCATTTTCCGTCGAAAAACTTCACAAAATCAATTTCTTTTGCATTTATTTTATTCATCAGTTTTCGACGGAATCCATTTTCCGTCTAAAAACTTCACAAAATCAATTTCTTTTGCAATTATTTTATTCATCAGTTTTCGACGAAATTCTTTTTCCGTCGTAAAACTTCACAAAATGAATTTCTTTTGCAACTTATTTTATTCATACGTTTTCGACGGAATTCATTTTCCGTCAAAAATATTCGACGAAATCCATTTTCGTCGAAAAACATCACAAAATCAATATCTTTTGTATTTATTTTATTCATCCATTTTCAACGGAATCCGTTTTCTGTCAAAAAACTTCACAATATCAATTTCTTTTGCATTTATTTTATTCATTCATTTTCGACGGAATCCGTTTCCCGTCAAAAAACTTCACTATATCAATTTCTTTTGCATTTATTTTATTCATCCATTTTCGACGGAATTCGGTTTCCGTCAAAAATCTTCGACGGAATCCATTTTCCGTCGAAAAACTTTACAAAATCAATTTCTTTTGCATTTATTTTATTCATCAGTTTTCGACGGAATCCATTTTCCGTCAAAAAACTTTACAAAACCAATTTCTTTTGCATTTATTTTATTCATCAGTTTTCGACGGAATCCATTTTCCGTCGAAAAACTTCACAAAATCAATTTCTTTTGCAATTATTTTATTCATCAGTTTTCGACGAAATTCTTTTTCCGTCGAAAAACTTCACAAAATGAATTTCTTTTGCAACTTATTTTATTCATCCGTTTTCGACGGAATTCGTTTTCCGTCAAAAATCTTTGACGAAATCCTTTTTCGTCGAAAAACTTCACAAAATCAATTTCTTTTGCATTTATTTTATTCATCCATTTTCGACGGAATCCGTTTTCTGTCAAAATTTTTCACAATATCAATTTCTTTTGCATTTATTTTATTCATCCTTTTTCGACGGAATCCGTTTTCCGTCCAAAAACTTCACAAAATCAATTTCTTTTATATTTATTTTATTCATCCATTTTCGACGGAATCCATTTTCCATCTAAAAACATCACAAAATCAATTTCTTTTGCATTTATTTTATTCATCCATTTTCGACGGAATCCATTTTCCGTCAAAAAACTTCCCAAAATAAATTCCTTTTGCATTTATTTTATTCATCCATTTTCGACGGAATCCATTTTCCGTCGAAAATCTTCGACGGAAACCATTTTCCGCCGATAAACTTCACAAAATCAATTTCTTTTGCATTTATTTTATTCATCAGTTTTCGACGGAATCCATTTTCCGTCAAAAAACTTTATAAAACCAATTTCTTTTGCATTTATTTTACTCATCAGTTTTCGACGAAATTCTTTTTCCTTCGAAAAACTTCACAAAATCAATTTCTTTTGCATTTATTTTATTCATCAGCTTTTGACGGAATTCGTTTTCCGTCGAAAAACTGCACAAAATGAATTTCTTTTGCAATTTATTTTATTCATCCATTTTCGACGGAATTCGTTTTCCGTCAAAAATCTTCGACTAAGTCCATTTTCGTCGAAAAACTTCACAAAATGAATTTCTTTTGCATTTGTTTTATTCATCAGTTTTTGACGGAATCCATTTTCCATCGAAAAACTTCACAAAATCAATTTCTTTTGCATTTGTTTTATTCATCAGTTTTCGACGGAATTCGTTTTCCGTCGAAAAACTTCACAAAATGAATTTCTTTTGCAATTTGTTTTATTCATCCATTTTCGACGGAATTCGTTTTCCGTCAAAACTCTTCGACGAAATCCATTTTCGTTGAAAAACTTCACAAAATCATTTGCTTTTGCATTTATTTTATTCATCCATTTTCGACGGAATCCGTTTCCCGTCAAAAAACTTCACAATATCAATTTCTTTTGCATTTATTTTATTCATCCATTTTCGACTGAATCCATTTTCTGTCAAAAAACCTCACAAAATCAATTTCTTTTGCATTTATTTTATTCATCAGTTTTCGATGGAATCCATTTTCCGTCTAAAAACTTCACAAAATCAATTTCTTTTGCAATTATTTTATTCATCAGTTTTCGACGAAAGTCTTTTTCCGTCGAAAAACTTCACAAAATGAATTTCTTTTGCAACTTATTTTATTCATCCGTTTTCGACGGAATTCGTTTTCCGTCAAAAATCTTCGACGAAATCCATTTTCGTCGAAAAACTTCACAAAATCAATTTCTTTTGCATTTATTTTATTCATCCATTTTCGACGGAATCCGTTTTCTGTCAAAAAACTTCACAATATCAATTTCTTTTGCATTTATTTTATTCATCCATTTTCGGCGGAATCCATTTTCTGTCCAAAAACTTCACAAACTCAATTTCTTTTGCATTTATTTTATTCTTCCATTTTCGACGGAATCCATTTTCCATCGAAAAACTTCACAAAATCAATTTCTTTTGCATTTATTTTATTCATCAGATTTCGACGGAATTCGTTTTCCGTCGAAAAACTTCACAAAATGAATTTCTTTTGCAATTTATTTTATTCATCCGTTTTCTGTCAAAAATCTTCGACGAAATCCATTTTCGTCGAAAAACTTCACAAAATAAATTTCTTTTACATTTATTTTATTCATCCATTTTCGACGGAAACCGTTTTCCGTCAAAAAACTTCACAATATCAATTTCTTTTGCTTTTATTTTATTCATCCATTTTCGACGGAATCCGTTTTACGTCAAAAAATTTCACAAAATTAATTTCTTTTGCATTTATTTTATTCATCCATTTTCGACGGAATTCGGTTTCCGTCAAAAATCTTCGACGGAATCCATTTTCAGTCGAAAAACTTTACAAAATCAATTTCTTTTGCATTTATTTTATTCATCAGTTTTCGGCGGAATCCATTTTCCGTCAAAAAACTTTACAAAATCAATTTCTTTTGCATTTATTTTATTCATCAGTTTTCGACGGAATCCATTTTCCGTCGAAAAACTTCACAAAATCAATTTCTTTTTCAATTATTTTATTCATCTGTTTTCGACGAAATTCTTTTTCCGTCGAAAAACTTCACAAAATGAATTTCTTTTGCAACTTATTTTATTCATCCGTTTTCGACGGAATTCGTTTTCCGTCAAAAATCTTTGACGAAATCCATTTTCGTCGAAAAACTTCACAAAATCAATTTCTTTTGCATTTATTTTATTCATCCATTTTCGACGGAATCCGTTTTCTGTCAAAAATTTTCACAATATCAATTTCTTTTGCATTTATTTTATTCATCCATTTTCGACGGAATCCGTTTTCCGTCCAAAAACTTCACAAAATCAATTTCTTTTGCATTTATTTTATTCATCCATTTTCGACGGAATCCGTTTTCCGTCCAAAAACTTCACAAAATCAATTTCTTTTGCATTTATTTTATTCATCCATTTTCGACGGAATCCGTTTTCCGTCCAAAAACATCACAAAATCAATTTCTTTTGTATTTATTTTATTCATCCATTTTCGACGGAATCCATTTTCCATCTAAAAACTTCACAAAGTCAATTTCTTTTGCATTTATTTTATTCATCAGTTTTCGACGGAATCCATTTTCCATCGAAAAACTTCACAAAATAAATTTCTTTTGCATTTATTTTATTCATCCATTTTCGACAGAATCCATTTTCCGTCGAACATCTTTGACGGAAACCATTTTCCGTCGATAAACTTCACAAAATCAATTTCTTTTGCAATTTATTTTATTCATCCATTTTCGACGGAATTCGTTTTCCGTCAAAACTCTTCGACGAAATCCATTTTCGTCGAAAAACTTCACAAAATCATTTGCTTTTGCATTTATTTTATTCATCCATTTTCGACGGAATCCGTTTCCCGTCAAAAAACTTCACAATATCAATTTCTTTTGCATTTATTTTATTCATCCATTTTCGACTGAATCCATTTTCTGTCAAAAAACTTCACAAAATCCATTTCTTTTGCATTTATTTTATTCATCCATTTTCGACGTAATTCATTTTCCGTCAAAAATCTTCGACGGAATCCATTTTCCGTCGAAAAACTTCACAAAATCAATTTCTTTTGCATTTATTTTATTCATCAGTTTTCGACGGAATCCATTTTCCGTCTAAAAACTTCACAAAATCAATTTCTTTTGCAATTATTTTATTCATCAGTTTTCGACGAAATTCTTTTTCCGTCGTAAAACTTCACAAAATGAATTTCTTTTGCAACTTATTTTATTCATACGTTTTCGACGGAATTCATTTTCCGTCAAAAATATTCGACGAAATCCATTTTCGTCGAAAAACATCACAAAATCAATATCTTTTGTATTTATTTTATTCATCCATTTTCAACGGAATCCGTTTTCTGTCAAAAAACTTCACAATATCAATTTCTTTTGCATTTATTTTATTCATTCATTTTCGACGGAATCCGTTTCCCGTCAAAAAACTTCACTATATCAATTTCTTTTGCATTTATTTTATTCATCCATTTTCGACGGAATTCGGTTTCCGTCAAAAATCTTCGACGGAATCCATTTTCCGTCGAAAAACTTTACAAAATCAATTTCTTTTGCATTTATTTTATTCATCAGTTTTCGACGGAATCCATTTTCCGTCAAAAAACTTTACAAAACCAATTTCTTTTGCATTTATTTTATTCATCAGTTTTCGACGGAATCCATTTTCCGTCGAAAAACTTCACAAAATCAATTTCTTTTGCAATTATTTTATTCATCAGTTTTCGACGAAATTCTTTTTCCGTCGAAAAACTTCACAAAATGAATTTCTTTTGCAACTTATTTTATTCATCCGTTTTCGACGGAATTCGTTTTCCGTCAAAAATCTTTGACGAAATCCTTTTTCGTCGAAAAACTTCACAAAATCAATTTCTTTTGCATTTATTTTATTCATCCATTTTCGACGGAATCCGTTTTCTGTCAAAAATTTTCACAATATCAATTTCTTTTGCATTTATTTTATTCATCCTTTTTCGACGGAATCCGTTTTCCGTCCAAAAACTTCACAAAATCAATTTCTTTTATATTTATTTTATTCATCCATTTTCGACGGAATCCATTTTCCATCTAAAAACATCACAAAATCAATTTCTTTTGCATTTATTTTATTCATCCATTTTCGACGGAATCCATTTTCCGTCAAAAAACTTCCCAAAATAAATTCCTTTTGCATTTATTTTATTCATCCATTTTCGACGGAATCCATTTTCCGTCGAAAATCTTCGACGGAAACCATTTTCCGCCGATAAACTTCACAAAATCAATTTCTTTTGCATTTATTTTATTCATCAGTTTTCGACGGAATCCATTTTCCGTCAAAAAACTTTATAAAACCAATTTCTTTTGCATTTATTTTACTCATCAGTTTTCGACGAAATTCTTTTTCCTTCGAAAAACTTCACAAAATCAATTTCTTTTGCATTTATTTTATTCATCAGCTTTTGACGGAATTCGTTTTCCGTCGAAAAACTGCACAAAATGAATTTCTTTTGCAATTTATTTTATTCATCCATCCATTTCGACGGAATTCGTTTTCCGTCAAAAATCTTCGACTAAGTCCATTTTCGTCGAAAAACTTCACAAAATGAATTACTTTTGCATTTGTTTTATTCATCTGTTTTTGACGGAATCCATTTTCCATCGAAAAACTTCACAAAATCAATTTCTTTTGCATTTGTTTTATTCATCAGTTTTCGACGGAATTCGTTTTCCGTCGAAAAACTTCACAAAATGAATTTCTTTTGCAATTTGTTTTATTCATCCATTTTCGACGGAATTCGTTTTCCGTCAAAACTCTTCGACGAAATCCATTTTCGTTGAAAAACTTCACAAAATCATTTGCTTTTGCATTTATTTTATTCATCCATTTTCGACGGAATCCGTTTCCCGTCAAAAAACTTCACAATATCAATTTCTTTTGCATTTATTTTATTCATCCATTTTCGACTGAATCCATTTTCTGTCAAAAAACCTCACAAAATCAATTTCTTTTGCATTTATTTTATTCATCAGTTTTCGATGGAATCCATTTTCCGTCTAAAAACTTCACAAAATCAATTTCTTTTGCAATTATTTTATTCATCAGTTTTCGACGAAAGTCTTTTTCCGTCGAAAAACTTCACAAAATGAATTTCTTTTGCAACTTATTTTATTCATCCGTTTTCGACGGAATTCGTTTTCCGTCAAAAATCTTCGACGAAATCCATTTTCGTCGAAAAACTTCACAAAATCAATTTCTTTTGCATTTATTTTATTCATCCATTTTCGACGGAATCCGTTTTCTGTCAAAAAACTTCACAATATCAATTTCTTTTGCATTTATTTTATTCATCCATTTTCGACGGAATCCATTTTCTGTCCAAAAACTTCACAAACTCAATTTCTTTTGCATTTATTTTATTCTTCCATTTTCGACGGAATCCATTTTCCATCGAAAAACTTCACAAAATCAATTTCTTTTGCATTTATTTTATTCATCAGATTTCAACGGAATTCGTTTTCCGTCGAAAAACTTCACAAAATGAATTTCTTTTGCAATTTATTTTATTCATCCGTTTTCTGTCAAAAATCTTCGACGAAATCCATTTTCGTCGAAAAACTTCACAAAATAAATTTCTTTTACATTTATTTTATTCATCCATTTTCGACGGAAACCGTTTTCCGTCAAAAAACTTCACAATATCAATTTCTTTTGCTTTTATTTTATTCATCCATTTCGATGGAATCCGTTTTCCGTCAAAAAATTTCACAAAATTAATTTCTTTTGCATTTATTTTATTCATCCATTTTCGACGGAATTCGGTTTCCGTCAAAAATCTTCGACGGAATCCATTTTCAGTCGAAAAACTTTACAAAATCAATTTCTTTTGCATTTATTTTATTCATCAGTTTTCGGCGGAATCCATTTTCCGTCAAAAAACTTTACAAAATCAATTTCTTTTGCATTTATTTTATTCATCAGTTTTCGACGGAATCCATTTTCCGTCGAAAAACTTCACAAAATCAATTTCTTTTTCAATTATTTTATTCATCTGTTTTCGACGAAATTCTTTTTCCGTCGAAAAACTTCACAAAATGAATTTCTTTTGCAACTTATTTTATTCATCCGTTTTCGACGGAATTCGTTTTCCGTCAAAAATCTTTGACGAAATCCATTTTCGTCGAAAAACTTCACAAAATCAATTTCTTTTGCATTTATTTTATTCATCCATTTTCGACGGAATCCGTTTTCTGTCAAAAAATTTCACAATATCAATTTCTTTTGCATTTATTTTATTCATCCATTTTCGACGGAATCCGTTTTCCGTCCAAAAACTTCACAAAATCAATTTCTTTTGCATTTATTTTATTCATCCATTTTCGACGGAATCCGTTTTCCGTCCAAAAACTTCACAAAATCAATTTCTTTTGCATTTATTTTATTCATCCATTTTCGACGGAATCCGTTTTCCGTCCAAAAACATCACAAAATCAATTTCTTTTGTATTTATTTTATTCATCCATTTTCGACGGAATCCATTTTCCATCTAAAAACTTCACAAAATCAATTTCTTTTGCATTTATTTTATTCATCCATTTTCGACGGAATCCATTTTCCGTCAAAAAACTTCACAAAATAAATTTCTTTTGCATTTATTTTATTCATCCATTTTCGACAGAATCCATTTTCCGTCGAACATCTTCGACGGAAACCATTTTCCGTCGATAAACTTCACAAAATCAATTTCTTTTGCAATTTATTTTATTCATCCATTTTCGACGGAATTCGTTTTCCGTCAAAACTCTTCGACGAAATCCATTTTCGTTGAAAAACTTCACAAAATCATTTGCTTTTGCATTTATTTTATTCATCCATTTTCGACGGAATCCGTTTCCCGTCAAAAAACTTCACAATATCAATTTCTTTTGCATTTATTTTATTCATCCATTTTCGACTGAATCCATTTTCTGTCAAAAAACTTCACAAAATCCATTTCTTTTGCATTTATTTTATTCACCCATTTTCGACGTAATTCATTTTCCGTCAAAAATCTTCGACGGAATCCATTTTCCGTCGAAAAACTTCACAAAATCAATTTCTTTTGCATTTATTTTATTCATCAGTTTTCGACGGAATCCATTTTCCGTCTAAAAACTTCACAAAATCAATTTCTTTTGCAATTATTTTATTCATCAGTTTTCGACGAAATTCTTTTTCCGTCGTAAAACTTCACAAAATGAATTTCTTTTGCAACTTATTTTATTCATACGTTTTCGACGGAATTCATTTTCCGTCAAAAATATTCGACGAAATCCATTTTCGTCGAAAAACATCACAAAATCAATATCTTTTGTATTTATTTTATTCATCCATTTTCAACGGAATCCGTTTTCTGTCAAAAAACTTCACAATATCAATTTCTTTTGCATTTATTTTATTCATTCATTTTCGACGGAATCCGTTTCCCGTCAAAAAACTTCACTATATCAATTTCTTTTGCATTTATTTTATTCATCCATTTTCGACGGAATTCGGTTTCCGTCAAAAATCTTCGACGGAATCCATTTTCCGTCGAAAAACTTTACAAAATCAATTTCTTTTGCATTTATTTTATTCATCAGTTTTCGACGGAATCCATTTTCCGTCAAAAAACTTTACAAAACCAATTTCTTTTGCATTTATTTTATTCATCAGTTTTCGACGGAATCCATTTTCCGTCGAAAAACTTCACAAAATCAATTTCTTTTGCAATTATTTTATTCATCAGTTTTCGACGAAATTCTTTTTCCGTCGAAAAACTTCACAAAATGAATTTCTTTTGCAACTTATTTTATTCATCCGTTTTCGACGGAATTCGTTTTCCGTCAAAAATCTTTGACGAAATCCTTTTTCGTCGAAAAACTTCACAAAATCAATTTCTTTTGCATTTATTTTATTCATCCATTTTCGACGGAATCCGTTTTCTGTCAAAATTTTTCACAATATCAATTTCTTTTGCATTTATTTTATTCATCCTTTTTCGACGGAATCCGTTTTCCGTCCAAAAACTTCACAAAATCAATTTCTTTTTTATTTATTTTATTCATCCATTTTCGACGGAATCCATTTTCCATCTAAAAACATCACAAAATCAATTTCTTTTGCATTTATTTTATTCATCCATTTTCGACGGAATCCATTTTCCGTCAAAAAACTTCCCAAAATAAATTCCTTTTGCATTTATTTTATTCATCCATTTTCGACGGAATCCATTTTCCGTCGAAAATCTTCGACGGAAACCATTTTCCGCCGATAAACTTCACAAAATCAATTTCTTTTGCATTTATTTTATTCATCAGTTTTCGACGGAATCCATTTTCCGTCAAAAAACTTTATAAAACCAATTTCTTTTGCATTTATTTTACTCATCAGTTTTCGACGAAATTCTTTTTCCTTCGAAAAACTTCACAAAATCAATTTCTTTTGCATTTATTTTATTCATCAGCTTTTGACGGAATTCGTTTTCCGTCGAAAAACTGCACAAAATGAATTTCTTTTGCAATTTATTTTATTCATCCATTTTCGACGGAATTCGTTTTCCGTCAAAAATCTTCGACTAAGTCCATTTTCGTCGAAAAACTTCACAAAATGAATTTCTTTTGCATTTGTTTTATTCATCAATTTTTGACGGAATCCATTTTCCATCGAAAAACTTCACAAAATCAATTTCTTTTGCATTTGTTTTATTCATCAGTTTTCGACGAAATTCTTTTTCCGTCGAAAAACTTCACAAAATGAATTTCTTTTGCAATTTGTTTTATTCATCCATTTTCGACGGAATTCGTTTTCCGTCAAAACTCTTCGACGAAATCCATTTTCGTTGAAAAACTTCACAAAATCATTTGCTTTTGCATTTATTTTATTCATCCATTTTCGACGGAATCCGTTTCCCGTCAAAAAACTTCACAATATCAATTTCTTTTGCATTTATTTTATTCATCCATTTTCGACTGAATCCATTTTCTTTCAAAAAACTTCACAAAATCCATTTCTTTTGCATTTATTTTATTCATCCATTTTCGACGTAATTCATTTTCCGTCAAAAATCTTCGACGAAATCCATTTTCCGTCGAAAAACTTCACAAAATCAATTTCTTTTGCATTTATTTTATTCATCCATTTTCGACGGAATCCATTTTCCGTCTAAAAACTTCACAAAATCAATTTCTTTTGCAATTATTTTATTCATCAGTTTTCGACGAAATTCTTTTTCCGTCGAAAAACTTCACAAAATGAATTTCTTTTGCAACTTATTTTATTCATACGTTTTCGACGGAATTCGTTTTCCGTCAAAAATATTCGACGAAATCCATTTTCGTCGAAAAACATCACAAAATCAATTTCTTTTGCATTTATTTTATTCATCCATTTTCGACGGAATCCGTTTTCTGTCAAAAAACTTCACAATATCAATTTCTTTTGCATTTATTTTATTCATCCATTTTTGACGGAATCCGTTTCCCGTCAAAAAACTTCACTATATCAATTTCTTTTGCATTTATTTTATTCATCCATTTTCGACGGAATTCGGTTTCCGTCAAAAATCTTCGACGGAATCCATTTTCCGTCGAAAAACTTTACAAAATCAATTTCTTTTGCATTTATTTTATTCATCAGTTTTCGACGGAATCCATTTTCCGTCAAAAAACTTTACAAAATCAATTTCTTTTGCATTTATTTTATTCATCAGTTTTCGACGGAATCCATTTTCCGTCGAAAAACTTCACAAAATCAATTTCTTTTGCAATTATTTTATTCATCAGTTTTCGACGAAATTCTTTTTCCGTCGAAAAACTTCACAAAATGAATTTCTTTTGCAACTTATTTTATTCATCCGTTTTCGACGGAATTCGTTTTCCGTCAAAAATCTTTGACGAAATCCATTTTCGTCGAAAAACTTCACAAAATCAATTTCTTTTGCATTTATTTTATTCATCCATTTTCGACGGAATCCATTTCCTGTCAAAAATTTTCACAATATCAATTTCTTTTGCATTTATTTTATTCATCCATTTTTGACGGAATCCGTTTTCCGTCCAAAAACTTCACAAAATCAATTTCTTTTATATTTATTTTATTCATCCATTTTCGACGGAATCCATTTTCCATCTAAAAACTTCACAAAATCAATTTCTTTTGCATTTATTTTATTCATCCATTTTCGACGGAATCCATTTTCCGTCAAAAAACTTCACAAAATAAATTCCTTTTGCATTTATTTTATTCATCCATTTTCGACGGAATCCATTTTCCGTCGAAAATCTTCGACGGAAACCATTTTCCGTCGATAAACTTCACAAAATCAATTTCTTTTGCATTTATTTTATTCATCAGTTTTCGACGGAATCCATTTTCCGTCAAAAAACTTTATAAAACCAATTTCTTTTGCATTTATTTTACTCATCAGTTTTCGACGAAATTCTTTTTCCTTCGAAAAACTTCACAAAATCAATTTCTTTTGCATTTATTTTATTCATCAGCTTTTGACGGAATTCGTTTTCCGTCGAAAAACTGCACAAAATGAATTTCTTTTGCAATTTATTTTATTCATCCATTTTCGACGGAATTCGTTTTCCGTCAAAAATCTTCGACTAAGTCCATTTTCGTCGAAAAACTTCACAAAATGAATTTCTTTTGCATTTGTTTTATTCATCAGTTTTTGACGGAATCCATTTTCCATCGAAAAACTTCACAAAATCAATTTCTTTTGCATTTGTTTTATTCATCAGTTTTCGACGGAATTCGTTTTCCGTCGAAAAACTTCACAAAATGAATTTCTTTTGCAATTTGTTTTATTCATCCATTTTCGACGGAATTCGTTTTCCGTCAAAACTCTTCGACGAAATCCATTTTCGTTGAAAAACTTCACAAAATCATTTGCTTTTGCATTTATTTTATTCATCCATTTTCGACGGAATCCGTTTCCCGTCAAAAAACTTCACAATATCAATTTCTTTTGCATTTATTTTATTCATCCATTTTCGACTGAATCCATTTTCTGTCAAAAAACTTCACAAAATCCATTTCTTTTGCATTTATTTTATTCATCCATTTTCGACGTAATTCATTTTCCGTCAAAAATCTTCGACGGAATCCATTTTCCGTCGAAAAACTTCACAAAATCAATTTCTTTTGCATTTATTTTATTCATCAGTTTTCGACGGAATCCATTTTCCGTCTAAAAACTTCACAAAATCAATTTCTTTTGCAATTATTTTATTCATCAGTTTTCGACGAAATTCTTTTTCCGTCGAAAAACTTCACAAAATGAATTTCTTTTGCAACTTATTTTATTCATACGTTTTCGACGGAATTCGTTTTCCGTCAAAAATATTCGACGAAATCCATTTTCGTCGAAAAACATCACAAAATCAATTTCTTTTGCATTTATTTTATTCATCCATTTTCGACGGAATCCGTTTTCTGTCAAAAAACTTCACAATATCAATTTCTTTTGCATTTATTTTATTCATCCATTTTCGACGGAATCCGTTTCCCGTCAAAAAACTTCACTATATCAATTTCTTTTGCATTTATTTTATTCATCCATTTTCGACGGAATCCATTTTCTGTCAAAAACCTTTACAAAATCCATTTCTTTTGCATTTATTTTATTCATCCATTTTCGACGAAATTCATTTTCCGTCAAAAATCTTCGACGGAATCCATTTTCCGTCGAAAAACTTCACAAAATCCATTTCTTTTGCATTTATTTTATTGATCAGTTTTCAACGGAATCCATTTACCGTCGAAAAACTTCACACAATCAATTTCTTTTGCATTTATTTTATTCATCAGTTTTCGACGAAATTCTTTTTCCTTCGAAAAACTTCACAAAATGAATTTCTTTTGCAATTTATTTTATTCATCCGTTTTCGACGGAATTCGTTTTCCGTCAAAAATCTTTGACGA
>JAVKPL010005327.1:0-24030 GCA_032173675.1 Gastrolobium villosum | reverse complement strand
TTTTAGCAAACAACCCTCTTGGATGCATACAAGGGTGGGTGTTACACTAATTGGTATCAGAGCAGTTCGGTTCAAGGTGTTTGTGTGTAATTGTTGCATTTGTTGTTGTTTGTATATGTTTGATTCATCATTGCTGTTGAATTTAACTGTTAAATTGTTTGTTGGTTGCTGACTGCTTGGATTAAATTACTGGATTGTCTGAATCACGATTGGCACGTGCTGAATAAATTGTGAAAGTTAGTTTGACTGAAATATTAGAATCATTTTAAAACATGCTGAAGGCATTTGGTGGAATTAAAGTAGTTTGAAATATATTACTTGAGCAGTTTGAGTCGTGAGAATCTTATAAGTTACTGTTTAAAGTGTAGGCTGTATTACAGGAATTTGACGTACTGTGATTGGTTGTGTGGTGGTTGATTTCTGCTGTGATAAGTCTATAAGATTGAGAAATTGAGTTGACCTGGATTGCACTGTTTTACTGTTGTGGTTGTTGAATGTTGTTTAGGTGTGGAATACTAGGCATTGTTGTAGTATATGCCCTGCCCTATTGTGATGTCTATTTCACTGCATTGAATTATTTGGATTGAGTAGTTTGATAATACTGTGCTGCAGTTGAATTGAGTTGTTTTGTTGTAAGTGATTGTTTGTGATTCTGTCCTGAAGTGGGAACCGTGCCTCAATTTTGAGACTACTGTCGTGTATGTCATGCAGTGAGTAGGATCCGCTCGTTGCTTGGCATGACGAAGGTAGAATTAGTATTTATGAGACACGAAAACCTCCTCAAGAGAGAAGTCTGATGGGTAATAGACTGTAATTAATTAATACCTAAATAAAGAATAAATAATAAAGTATGGAAATTGACGATTCCCAGTGTGTGATGAGGTGATGCTCCAGTTGCTCTGAGAATGGGTCTGGCCAACGCATTCTTCGGTAACATGGTGGTATCAAACCGTCAAACACCGAGAATCAACTAAGGAAAAGGTTCTGTTAGGTATCTATGGTTGAAAACTAGTCAGGAATTGAATCTAGGGAATGACTTGAATAACTAGAATAAGTAAACTAAAATCTGTGGAACCATATAAGTGGACGTAGTAATGAATTACTGATTAAGTTGTGTAATAAGTAAGTAACCTCTGTTTGGTAAATTAAATACGTGAAAACTTTGTCTTAGTGTTGGCATCTAACGAGGAGTCTTCTGTTAATAGGTTAAAAATCATGAAAAGATATTTTTAGCTTTGGGTACCAATTTGTCAAGAATAACGGTTTGAAAGGAGTATTTGAAATCTGGAATTAAAGTGTGGCTTTGGAATCATGAAAGCCCAGTCTGTTTGATGGGTTGTGATTGGTAGCTGTTCAATTTTAGTATATGTTATAATTCGAAAGTTCATATCATGGGTAATGGATCCTCTGATCTGTGAAGTCAATTACACCCGAGGTACCTAGGACGGCGGAAAGCTCGAGGAACTGTTCTCATATGGGTGTACTTGGCAAACAGTATCTGAGGTACCATCTTACGTGATATGTACAAAAGACATGCTAGAATTTGATTAGGGGTGTCTTCTAAATCCTAAGCACTAGACAAAAGCAGTACTCATTAATGTAATTCCGTTTCCTCAAGGTGTTAGTAAATAATGTGCTGCTAATTTAATTGATGCTGTTAAAATTCCTATACCTCAATAGTGATGGACTAAGATCTCTAGAAAGTAAAAACAATTGCTGAATTTTGTTTGTGATGAACCTCGGTGAATTTGCAAAGACCCTCCTACATTATAATATTGGAATCTGAGGTGCCCGGTTATATTTACTTAATTTTCTGTAGATTAGTAAATTATGAAAGTCTGTTCGTGATGTTTGTGAAGTGTTTATTAAATTGAAACTTCCTTATAGGTATAGGAGATAGGCGAAATTATAAGCTGTAACATGTAAAGTGCATGGATAAAATGGGTATAGTGAAGCTCACAATTAGTTCTGTCTGTGCAAGTAGTAGGCAGCTAGATCCGATTGTTTTGAAATTTGTCTAAGTAGGGATGGTAATATTTTTTTTGTTTGTAGCAATTGGGATATAATCTGATGAACCAACTACTGACCCTCAACTTTGAATGCGTAAATCTAAAGGTCACCTTGTAGGTAATTACGTGTACTTTTAGTAGGGTAAATATAGCAGGTGGGCAAATAAGAGAAATGGAGTGTCAATGAAGTGGACACACGTAATGAACAAGAAATATAAATTGAAAGATAATCAACGGTATGCTGGCATAGGACCAGATTCACGTTTTGTTTGAGCACTAGAATAAAATTTCTTAAAGCCTTAAAAGGAGAGCACGAAAGTAGAAGACACAAGTGGTTGGTCATTGTCGGTCAACTATCAAATATAGAATTTATACAGTAAGGATTACCGTACCTATAGATGTGTTTAGTTGCTAACTAAGTAGGTAATAAAGACTTGAGTCTCATGATGATTTTTGGATAACTAGAGTCCTGGGTCGATTTTATCTCATCTTTATTGTAGTATGGTCTTTTGACCATTGGGTAAGAGGAAAATAGAAATTGTCTGTTATGATTAAGCTTTGGGAAGATTTTATTCTCTAACGTACAATTAAAATTTTGTTATATATATATATATGTTGTCTAATGACTATGTATGGTGCAATTGGTTTGTAATATTTGGAATTAATTGATGACTTTGATAAATGCCTAACATAAGGGGATGTTAGGTCTGGCATGATTATAAGTGTGTGTAGTATCCGACTTAAGTAGTTTCAGAATGGTAGAACGAAGTTTGGGGACAAACTTCAAATTTGGTGGGGAGAGTGTAACATCCCGCATGATTAGGAAATTACATAACTTGCATTTAGGGGTAAAGCATGCTAGAAATTCGATTGTATGAAGTGGTTGTCTTGTCTTTAAATTACATAGTTTTCCATAGAATTGGATGGGTCTAACTTAGAATTACGACTAAAGGAAATATTTACTTTAGGCATGTAGAAAGTTAATTAAAGAGTATAGACTTGATTGATTATAACATATATGTCATAAAATAGTGCTTAAAAGACTTGGGGAACTTATTAACTTAGTGGGTTGGTGCATGAGTAATTAGAACCCTTGGATTTTAGTAAGTTGTGGCCCACACCTTGAGGAGATTTTCGGCCCTAGAGCATTGGAGGGCCTTACTCAGCCCTTGCTTACCATAAGCTCACTTTAGGAACACCTCAAATCAGCCCTTTTGGCAAGGAGTTTCGGTTGGCAACACATCTAAGTCAACCCTTTATTTCTTTGATTCTTGCGCAGCCTTGGGCAGTGAACAAGCTGATGGCTTGTGTCTTAAGACCACCTCAAGTCACACCACCTTCTCACCTCTTTCCTTGTGCGCATAATGGGAAGTCATAGGAACAATTCTGACTTGCTTTTGCTAACACTCTTAGGCTGCACATTTCAGCCTGTGCATATCGTGTAGCTCCCCTTTTTGCTGCATTGTACGCCACCCTATTTTCCCCCCTTTTTCAAGTTATGCTCCTAGCTCCTCATGACACTTGATGGCTGCCATCTACCTGTCCCTTTCTACCTCCCTAGGTGCGCTAAGTACAAGGAGGAAAATGGCAATTGCTTGTAGCCAAAGTTATCAGCCTTGTCATCTCTTGTCTTGGCATCCTCTTTCACGGTCTCCTATGCGCAGAAGAGGTGCAGATTTCTGACTTTTGCTTTTGAGGATTAGTAGCTTTCATCACATGGCAAGCCTTACCTCTTTAGCTTGTCACATGTGCGCATAGGGAGATTCAAATGCTGGCTTTATGTGGCTTTTGAGGACTGCATGACAGCCCCTCCTTTGATCTCCACGCAACCGATGGAGTGAGGAAGACTTTTATGCAGGTTGTCATTTTGACCATTGGAAGCCTCACCACTCTAACACCTACCTAGGACAATAGCTATCATACTCTCTTGTCTCTTCATACTGCACTTTCTGACCAGTTTGGGTTCCTTCTTTATTCACTCTAGTCGCACCTTAAAGGAGTAGCAAGATGATCACTCTTTATGTCCTTAAAATAAACCACTCTCACCTTATCTCTCTTTGAGCGGATAATGTTAGAAGCAACAACCATTGTATGTGGCTACATGTCTTGAAGGAAATCTGCAGGGGTAATTCCATTGGCCAAGAAGTAACAAGTATTCATCTTAAGCCATCCTTATCCTTCTCTTGTGCGCATGGTCTTAGGGAAACTTGGTCCAAGCTTGCTGCCACTTTGACTCAGATCATTATATCACCCTTTTCCCTGCACATGCGTTGGAATCATTGTATCACCATGTAACACTTATTATTCCCATTTCTTGATCAAACTCAGCCCCTATTTATACCCCCTCAGGTCATGAAATCTCACAAGCAACAACTAGAAAAGTTGCATATCCCTTCTCCTCCCAAAGCCCTCAAACCGTGACTTACCTTGCAAGACATCAACCATCCAAGTTTCCATTCCCTTTCCCTGCATGGTTCGCTTGTAGGACAACAGCCAGGAGAAGCAACATGAGTCCATTCTTCATCCTTTTCTTTGTGTGACCTTGCACCATCCACCAACCTTACATCATTTAGAGAAGGAACCCAAGGTTGGAAGTTCTTTCTTCCACTTCCTCTTCACTCATGAGTTAGGCTGAACACCAGCAGCTATGGTTGCAAGCATTTTTCTTATTCATTCTTCCCAAGTCGCGGAGCTGCAGTGAGGAGACGTGAAGCCTAAGCAACGTTTTCCTTCCTCTTCCTTTGGTACTCTCGGCTGAACCACAAGGAGGAATAGATTGTGCTCTTTGCTCAACGTTCCAGCTTCCATTTCCTTATACATACAGCCACCGTCTAGTAGGAGAAGGTGAGTATTTCGCTGCTGCCCTCTTGCTCCTTCCCTCCCTAAGACTTGGTATGATCGAGTTCTCTTCACTGCATGCTTGTGATCCAGTCTTCATTGGGACATCTCCTCATGGAATGCAGCCGAACCTGACCTTGTGGACCATTGCAGGAGGTGAGGTGTTGTTCTTCTTTTCCATGTCTCTGCATAATAAGTCAGTTTTGATCTTAACTCCTCTTCTTTTGCACGTCCTTGATTCTGTCTCATTGGATATCTACCTCCTATGCATGTAATCATTCGGTCCTGTGTGGTGCGGTCATCACAGCTTGAGCACAAGCTGACCTTTGTCCCTCTCCACCTCAACTCTAGCCGATGGCACATCTAGGAGCCTTGAATCTGAGTTTTTGTATATTGTAGTAGGAGGTGGCAGTGGTAACTGAGCTGCCAGCCGCTTGATTCAGTCTTGAAGGTGAGTAAGTGTTAGTTTCTCTTTTTCTTCTATTTGGTTCGGTCTCTTCTTGCATCTAAAAAAGAGATTTATGCGGATTCATGTAGTTGTCTCTTCTTGTCTTTGTTGTTGGACGCTGCCTAAGAACTTTTATTTGTGTGTTCTTTTCCCTCTCTGAGTCGGTCACCACTTATATGCTAGGATGATGCATGTTTGATTATTCAAGCCTTCCTTGCCTCTGCACCATCTTGAAATCTTGCTTTATTCTCACAAACACAGCAGTGAAATCCGATGTAGGAGATTGGAACATAGCCTTCCTTAGCAATGTTGGACTGCCTTGTGAGTCAGAGACATTTCTAGACTGCTAACCGTATTGTGATGTGTGTACAAAACTAATTGAAGCATACCTTAGTAACTTAGGCTCTGTGTTGTTAAGAGAAATAAAATGAAATATAATGATGTGGAACTTTTAGGTACTGTATGCGCATATGGCAGTGGGAATGAGTCACATGATATGTGTTGTGGAATAAAATATAAGGAAGAAAACTTTTGATATTAAAGTATTATAAATCAGTTAGAAGTGTAGGATGAGAATAAATTTGGAAGTACAAACCCCTTTGTTTACCTGTGTTCGGCCTCTTTATGCAATTGAATGGAGATTGTATTTTGTCCTCATTTTTCGGTTCTGTATGCAGCTTTGGTCACACCTTGTGCAGATTTATAACTTATGTGAATAGCATGTCTTATGTCTCTAGCATGCACCCGTGACCTTGTAAATAACAACATGAAAATAATAGAGGAATGGCACCTAATTATTGGATGAGAAACCGATATTAAGTCAAGAATCTAGGAAGAGGGAAAAGCATAGTAAGGCATAGGAAATATATGTAATAAAATCTGATTTGGTGCATATGTTTGTTTAGGTGCCCAAGGTCCTTTAAAATCGGACTGTTTGATGATATTTGGAATGCTTGGTTGAAAAGAATGTTAAAGACTTGAGGTAAGTGTCAGGCGATATTACCTAATGTGACTATTGACTACTGGTATAAAATTGTGACATGATGCTCCATATTCCGTAAAAGTATTATGTTCCATTATGATGAAAGGAAACTGCCAAAAATGTGCCGTGATGGCTATATGATTATGAGGCAAAGACGTTATGTGGCAGCATAACGCATATGAAAAGTATATGTGCCGTGATGGCTATATGAAAGGTATATAAGCATGCACCTTACATCATACCGCATTTTTACGCTTGTGTGTGAAAGCATAGCATGACATGCATATATCATGATCATATAGGCCTTGTTTTAGAATAGTTATGTACAGGACCATGTGTTTGAGCAAACATCATATAGGCATCCCCAAGGTACCGGGGTATGGGACACTTGGCATCAGTCCGCATAGGCCCACAGTTGGAATCCACATGGAGCTCAGGTGCCAAGGGTTATTTGATTCCACTGTGAAGTGCGCGCACGACGGTGCTAAAAGCGCAAAGGAAAGGCGTTATATACGCAATATATGAATATGATGAAAAGGAAAGGCGTTATATGCGCTATATATATGAATATGATGAAAAGAAAAAAGGGAAAAGGAACAAGGATATGTTGAAGTGACTGTTTATGATTTGGTGCCTAGTTAATACTGTTATATTATTGGTTTTGTTGCCACACTACTGGGATTATTCTCACCCCTTTGGGGCTGCTATTTTCCTAAATGGCAGGAGGACGAAAAAGCAATTGAAGGAGTGATGTTTGCTGTTGCTTGCTGATGCATGGATTTTCACTGATACTGTTTAATTGATTGGATGACTGTAATGCTTAATATTTTGGTAATACTGGATGACTGTAGACTTTATCATCTTCTATCTTGTTTGATTCTTTTTATGAGCAGTGACTGTTTTGGAAATGTTTTGTGAAAAGGGTTTTTGAACGTTTCTTTAAGTACCGAATTTTAACAGTTTCACCGGTACTTTACGGGGCATGTTCAAGAGGCAAACGAACTCCGATTTTCTATTATTTTATATGCACGCGAAGCCCCGAGAATGTACTTTCAAACTGTGCTGATTTTATTTTTATGCGAAACCTGTACAAATTTTAATAAGCTTCGCTTTACAACTGGTTTTACAGAAAACGAACAGAATTCGCAAGCATCTTGTGCGTTCTGTTCCGTGGGGCTATTCACCTCCGAATCGCGAATAATTTATATGTACGCGATGCCCCGGATGTCTAGCTTTTCAGAAGCTTGGAATATTTTTTATCGCATCTGAATTCGATTTTATACGGATTTTATAAGGCAGCAAGGTTTTCTGGAAAGTATAGAAAATTCAGCAAAGTGTTTTATAATTGAAATTTCCTATGAATGTTAATGATTTCATTTTGGTTAATGGGTTTTATAAGCATAAATTCTGGAATTTTACTGTTTCAAATTAAGTAATGTTTGATAAAGTCTTAAAAAGAATGGGTTCCATACCACTGTAACTCTAATACGATTTTAGCAAACAACCCTCTTGGATGCATACAAGGGTGGGTGTTACAGACGGAATCCATTTTCCGTCAAAAATCTTCTACGGAATCCTTTTTTCGTCGAAAAACTTCACAAAATCAATTTCTTTTGCATTTATTTTATTCATCCGTTTTCGACGGAATACATCTTTCGTCAAAAATCTTCAACGGAATACATTTTCCGTCGAAAAACTTCACAAAATCAATTTCTTTTGCATTTACGTTATTCATCCATTTTCGACGGAATACATTTTTCGTCAAAAATCTTCGACGGAATCCGTTTTTCATCGAAAAACTTCATAAAATCAATTTCTTTTGCATTTATTTTATTCCTCCATTTTCGATGGAATACATTTTGCGTCAAAAATCTTCGACGGAATACGTTTTTCATTGAAAATCTTCATAAAATCAATTTCATTTGCATTTATTTTATTCCTCCATTTTCGACGAAATTCATTTTCCGTCAAAAATCTTCGACGGAATCCATTTTCATCGAAAAACTTCATAAAATCAATTTCTTTTGCATTTATTTTATTTCTCCATTTTCGACGGAATCCATTTTCCGTCGAAAAACTTCACAAAATCAATTTCTTTTGCATTTATGTTATTCATCCATTTTCGACGGAATACATTTTTCGTCAGAAATCTTCGACGGAATCCGTTTTTCATCGAAAAACTTCATAAAATCAATTTCTTTTGCATTTATTTTATTCCTCCATTTTCGACGGAATACATTTTGCGTCAAAAATCTTCGACGGAATTCGTTTTTTATTGAAAAACTTCATAAAATCAATTTCTTTTGCATTTATTTTATTCCTCCATTTCGACGGAATTCATTTTCCGTCAAAAATCTTCGACGGAATCCATTTTTCATCGAAAAACTTCACAAAATCAACTTCTTTTGCATTTATTTTATTCATCCGTTTTCGATGGAATTCATTTTCCGTCAAAAATCTTCGACGGAATCCATTTTCCGTCGAAAAACTTCACAAAATCAATTTCTTTTGCATTTATTTTATTCATCCGTTTTCGACGGAATACATTTTTCGTCAAAAATCTTCAACGGAATCCATTTTTCGTCGAAAAATTAATAAAATCAATTTCTTTTGCATTTATTTTATTCATACATTTACAACTGAATTCATTTTCCGTTAAAAATCTTCGACGGAATCCATTTTTCATCGAAAAGTTCATAAAATCAATTTCTTTTGCATTTATTTTATTCATCCATTTTCGACGGAATTCATTTTCCGTCAAAAATCTTCGACGGAATCCATTTTCCGTCGTAAAACTTCACAAAATCAATTTCTTTTGCATTTATTTTATTCATCCGTTTTCGATGGAATTCATTTTCCGTCAAAAATCTTCGACGGAATCCATTTTCCGTCGAAAAACTTCACAAAATCAATTTCGTTTGCAATTATTTTATTCATCCGTTTTCGACGGAATACATTTTTCGTCAAAAATTTTCAACGGAATCCATTTTTCGTCGAAAAATTAAAAAAATAATTTCTTTTGCATTTATTTTATTCATACATTTACAACTGAATTCATTTTCCGTTAAAAATCTTCGACGGAATCCATTTTTCATCGAAAAAGTTCATAAAATCAATTTCTTTTGCATTTATTTTATTCATCCATTTTCGACGGAATTCATTTTCCGTCAAAAATCTTCGACGGAATCCATTTTCCGTCGTAAAACTTCACAAAATCAATTTCTTTTGCATTTATTTTAATCATCCATTTTTTATGGAATTTATTTTCCGTCAAAAATCTTAGACGGAATCCATTTTCCGTCAAAAATCTTCGACGGAATCCATTTTCCGTCAAAAATCTTCTTCGGAATCCATTTTCCATCGAAAAACTTCACAAAATCAATTTCTTTTGCATTTATTTTATTCATCCGTTTTCGACGGAATACATTTTTCATCAAAAATCTACAACGGAATCCATTTTTCGTCGAAAAATTAATAAAATCAATTTCTTTTGCATTTATTTTATTCATACATTTACAACTGAATTCATTTTCCGTTAAAAATCTTCGACGGAATCCATTTTTCATCGAAAAGTTCATAAAATCAATTTCTTTTGCATTTATTTTATTCATCCATTTTCGACGGAATTCATTTTCCGTCAAAAATCTTCGACGGAATCCATTTTCCGTCATAAAACTTCACAAAATCAATATCTTTTGCATTTATTTTTTTCATCTACTTCCGTCGGAATTCATTTTCCGTCAAAAATCTTCGAGGGAATCCATTTTCCGTTGAAAAACTTCACAAAATCAATTTCTTTTGCATTTATTTTAATCATCCGTTTTTTATGGAATTTATTTTCCGTCAAAAATCTTCGACGGAATCCATTTTCCGTCAAAAATATTCTACGGAATCCATTTTCCGTAGAAAAACTTCACAAAATCAATTTCTTTTGCATTTATTTTATTCATCCGTTTTCGACGGAATACATTTTTCGTCAAAAATCTTCAACGGAAAACATTTTCCGTCGAAAAACTTCACAAAATCAATTTCTTTTGCATTTATGTTATTCATCCATTTTCGACGGAATACATTTTTCGTCAAAAATCTTCGACGGAATCCGTTTTTCATCGAAAAACTTCATAAAATCAATTTCTTTTGCATTTATTTTATTCCTCCATTTTCGACGGAATACATTTTTCGTCAAAAATCTTCGACGGAATCCGTTTTTCATTGAAAAACTTCATAAAATCAATTTCTTTTGCATTTATTTTATTCCTCCATTTTCAACGGAATTCATTTTCCGTCAAAAATCTTCGACGGAATCCATTTTTCATCGAAAAACTTCGTAAAATCAATTTTTTTTGCATTTATTTTATTCCTCCATTTTCGACGGAATCCATTTTCCGTCGAAAAACTTCACAAAATCAATTTCTTTTGCATTTATGTTATTCATCCATTTTCGACGGAATACATTTTTCGTCCAAAATCTTCGACGGAATCCGTTTTTCATCGAAAAACATCACAAAATCAATTTCTTTTGCATTTATTTTATTCATCCATTTTCAACGGAATTCATTTTCCGTCAAAAATCTTCACAAAATCAATTTCTTTTGCATTTATTTTATTCATCCGTTTTCGACGGAATACATTTTTCGTCAAAAATCTTAACCGGAATCCATTTTTCGTCGAAAAACTTCATAAAATCAATTTCTTTTACATTTATTTTATTCATCCATTTTTCGACGGAATCCTTTTTCCGTCCAAATTCTTCGACGGAATCTATTTTCCGTCGAAAAACTTCACAAAATCAATTTCTTTTGCATTTATTTTATTCATCCATTTTCTTCCATTTTCCGTCGAAAAACTTCACAAAATCAATTTCTTTAGCATTTATTTTATTCATCTATTTTCGACGGAATTTATTTTCCGTCAAAAATCTTCGACGGAATCCATTTTCCGTCGAAAAACTTCACAAAATCAATTTATTTTGTATTTATTTTATTCATCCGTTTTCGAGGGAATTCATTTTCCGTCCAAAATCTTCGACGGAATCCATTTTCCGTCAAAAATCTACTACGGAATCCTTTTTCCGTCAAAAAACTTCTCAAAATCAATTTCTTTTGCATTTATTTTATTCATCCGTTTTCGACGGAATACATTTTTCTTCAAAAATCTTCAACGGAATCCATTTTTCGTCGAAAAATTAATAAAATCAATTTCTTTTGCATTTATTTTATTCATCCATTTTCAACGGAATTCATTTTCCGTCAAAAATCTTCGACGGAATCCATTTTTCATCAAAAAACATCATAAAATCAATTTCTTTTGCATTTATTTTATTCATCCATTTTCGACGGAATCTGTTTTCCATCGAAAAATTTCACAAAATCAATTTCTTTTGCATTTATTTTATTTATCCATTTTCGACGGAATACATTTTCCGTCAAAAATCTTCGACGGAATCCATTTTCCGTCGAAAAACTCACAAAATCAATTTCCTTTGCATTTATTTTATTAATCCGTTTTCGACGTAATTCTTTTTCCGTCGAAAAACTTCACAAAATCAATTTCTTTTGCATTTATTTTAGTCATCCGTTTTCGACGGAATACATTTTTCGTCAAAAATCTTCGACGGAATCCATTTTTCGTCGAAAAACTTCATAATATTAATTTCTTTTGCATTCATTTTATTCATCCATTTTCGACGGAATTCATTTTCTGTCAAAAATCTTCGACGGAATCCATTTTCCATCGAAAAACTTCACAAAATCATTTTCTTTTGCATTTATTTTATTCATCCGTTTTCGACGGAATTCATTTTCCGTTAAAAATCTTCACAAAATCAATTTCTATTGCATTTATTTTATTAGTCTGTTTTCGACGGAAAAACATTTTTCGTCAAAAATCTTCGACGGAATCCATTTTTCGTCGAAAAACTTCATAAAGTCAATTTCTTTTGCATTTATTGTATTCATCCGTTTTCGACGGAATTCATTTTCCGTCAAAAATCTTCGACGGAATCCATTTTCCATCAAAAATCTTCTACGGAATCCATTTTCCGTCGAAAAACTTCAAAAAATCAATTTCTTTTGCATTTATTTTACTATTCCGTTTTCAACGAAATTCTTTTTCCGTCGTAAAACTTCACAAAATCAATTTCTTTTGCATTTATTTTTATTCATCCGTTTTCGACGGAATACATTTTTCATCAAAAATCTTCGACGGAATCCATTTTTCGTCGAAAAACTTCATAAAATCAATTTCTTTTGCATTTATTTTATTCATCCATTTTGGACGGAATTTGTATTCCGTGCAAAAATTTCACAAAATCAATTTCTTTTGCATTTATTTTATTCATCCTGTAACATCCCGCATAATTAGTAAAATACATAAGTACTATATGTTATAGATGTATGTGTAGATTTCGGATGTATGGTTTATGTGTGATGGTTTGCGAATTGGTTGACCTTTATCCTTGGATAAGACTAAGGTAATTAATTAAATTAAATCATAGGAGGATACATATGTAGTCATGTGAATTTAATCATATGAGTAATGTGAGTGTGTGTTAGAAGGCTTTAGTATTTATTGGACTTTGGAAGTGGGCTAGGGTGTGTGTGTGGACTTGTCACTTTTGGACTTGTGTGATTGGGTTCTTTGTGTGTGTGGCCAATGACCCAAGGATGGCTTTTGGACCTAGCTAGTTCAGCCCAATGTTGAAACCACTTTTACCTCCCCTAAGCCTTGTCCAACAAGGCTGTCTTGTGCAGCAAGGAACACCACATGGCAAGATGCATTTCACTCCTCTTTCCATGCGCATAAGAGAGTAATTAGGACCTTGAAAATCTGCCAATTTTCCCTTGCTAAACCGCCACCTCATACTTAGTTTATGCACCTTTGACTTCAACTTCAATGCATGAAAGACACATGTGCACTTTAGCATAATTTTAGGCTGCATACTTCCCCATTTAGGCGCACATGGAGGGGTCTTGGTGCAGATTTTTTTTATGACACAAATCTGACTTGAGTGTTGACCAAGTGAACCACCTTACACCTTCCATCATGAGGCTGAATTGTGCAGATTTTTGCATGCTTTAGGCAGTCCATCATGAGCCAAATCTCCCCCTTTCTTCCACATGCAACCAAAGAAGATTTTTGGGGCTGCAACCTCTCATCTCTTGCGCACCTAGACTGCCTAAATTCAGATTTTTGGCTGCCACATGGATGTCTTGCATGCTAACTTAGTAAACCTCCTAGCATGTGCTCATGATGCACCTCCTCCACTCCACCCTATGCGCATAGCTTGGTCATTTGTGTGAAAAATTCAGATCTGAACTCTTCCCCCTCACCTCCTTGCATGTGCATAGAGTACTTTAGAAGCAACTTTGTGTGCAGCCCCACTTCTTCAAGAAACCAGAATTTTCATGATGTTTAATCATTGCAACCTTCCCCTCACTTCTCCTTAAGTATGCGCACACTAGAGAGCCTCCTTCACCTTGCACAAGTGCAGCCAAACTCCTTCCTCATTTCCTCCCTCTCTAGCCGTGACTACAAGCCTCTTGGAGAAAGAAAAAAACCTTGGTCACTTACCCTCCCTCACCTCTCAAAACCGTAGCCTTTGTCCCAAGCAAGAGTAAGCTTTCCTCCTCACTTTCACCTCACTGTTCAGTCTTGATTCCTCACCTTTTGGTAGCTGTCCAAGTTGCTCCTCCTCATCCTTGATTGCGCATAGATCATCATAGGAAGTGGGGACTTGTTGTGTAGTAAAGCTAGAAGGTGGTGTGTGATTCTTGACCAAGGAGTGTGAGCTACAAGAGGTAGGCCTTGAACTTTGAACACTTTCATTGTGTAACCATGAATGTCTCCTTGATTATGTGTGGTTTTGGATTCAAGTATGAGCATGATAAAATTAAAATGGTGGAGCTATCTCATGATGATTTGTATGCATAAAAGTCTCATGGTCATGCTTAAGATATATGCCACTGTTTTTGTATGAATATGCCACTGTTTGGAGGGATATAGATGCCACTGTTCTATATGCAAATGCCACTGTTTTCCTATGAGTGTGCCACTGTTTTGAAGATGAAATGTTCACTGTTTCGGTTCCTCAAAATCACCATTCAAATGCCACTGTTTCTGCACATTATATGCCACTGTTTCTGCACCTATATGCCACTGTTTCTGCACATTATATGCCACTGTTTCTGCACATTATATGCCACTGTTTCTGCATATTATATGCCACTGTTTCTGCACATTATATGCCACTGTTTCTGCACACTTATGCCACTGTTTTAGTGCTCCCTAAGCCACTGTTTCTGCATAAAAACACTCACTGTTTTAGTCCATTATGTGCCACTGTTTCTGCATAAAAACACTCACTGTTTTAGTCATCATATCCCACTATTTTATGCATAAAATGCCACTGTTTTAGTCCATAATATCCCACTGTTTTATGCATAAAATGCCACTGTTTTAGTCCATAATACCCCACTGTTTTATGCATAAAATGCCACTGTTTTAGTCCATAATATGCCACTGTTTCAATGTCCAAAAACCATGATTTATGCTACTGTTTTAATGCTCAAAAATGTACCATTCATGCCATTATTTTGATGTGCAATACCTCTACTTATGTCACTGTTTTTAAGGATCAAATGCCACTGTATGTCACTGTTTTAAAATGTTCACTGTTTCTGCTGTATGTTTACCGTTTTCCTGCTGTAAAACGTCACTGTTTCTGTCCACTGTTTTTAAGGAAAAAAACCACTGTTTTTTGTTCACTGTTTTAAAGAACAACTCACTGTTTCTGCTCACTGTTTTAAGCACAAACGTCACTGTTTTCTGCTGTAAAAACGCTGCTGTATGCTCACTGTTTTGCTGCTGTAAACACTGCTGTATGATCACTGTTTTCCACTGTACAACACTGCTGTATGCTCACTGTTTTGCTGCTGTAAGACACTGCTGTATGCTCACTGTTTCTGTTGTAAATAGCCACTGTAAATGATTGGTTGTAATTGATTTAGGTGCGCTTAAGAAGTGAGATACTTCGCTGCTGTTTGGTAATATTTAAGGCACGCAAAGGTAAGTGTCAGGCGATATTGCCTAATGTGACTATTGACTACTGGTATAAAATTGTGACATGATGCTCCATAGGCCGTAAAAATATTATGTTCCATTATAATGAAAGGAAACTGCCAAAAATGTGCCGTAATGGCTATATGATTATGAGGTAAAGACGTTATGTGGCAGCATAACGCATATGAAAGTTATATAAGCATGCATCTTGCATTACATCATACCGCATTTTTGTACGTTTTGTGTGTGAAAGCATAGCATGGCATGCATGTACCAAGAGCATATAGGTCTTGCTTTTTAGAATAGTTATGTACAGGACCATGTGTTTGAGCAAGCATCATATAGGCATCCCCAAGGTACCGGGGTATGGGACACTTGGCATCAGTCCGCATAGGCCCACAGTTGGAATCCACATGGAGCTCAGGTGCCAAGGGTATATTTGATTCCACTGTGAAGTGCGCGCACGACGGTGCTAAAAGCGCAAAGGAAAGGCGTTATATACGCAATATATATGAATATGATGAAAAGGAAAAAGGAAAAGGAACAAGGATATGTTGAAGTGACTGTTTATGATTTTGTGCCTAGTTAATACTGTTATATTACTGGTTTTGTTGCCACACTGCTGGGATTATTCTCACCCCTTCGGGGCTGCTATTTTTCCAAAATGGCAGGAGGACGTAAAAGCATCTGAAGGAGTGATGTTTTGCTGTTGATTGCTGATGCGTGGATTATCACTGTTGCTGTTTGTTTAATTGGATGACTGTAATGATTAATGTTTTGGTACTCTTGGATGACTGTAGTCTTTATCATCTCTATGTTAGCTTGAACTTTTATGAACAGCGGCTATTTTGGGAAAACCTTTGTGAAAAGAATTTAAGTGCTGAAATTTTTACAGTGCACCTTACGGGTGGTGTTTTTATGAGCAAACGAACTCGGATTTACTATTATTTTATATGCACGCGAAGCCCCAAACGTGATCTTTCTAAATCACTTGAAATATTTTTTTATCGTCCAAACAGAAGTTATAAGAACTATTGAAATGCCTTACGGATTTGTATACTACTTTGAGATTCTTTGTTAGCTCATGTGACGTTAACGACTCTAATTCCGCTTAGCAACGACTCTCTTGGATGCATACAAGGGAGGGCGTTACACTAATTGGTATCAGAGCAGTTTGGTCCATGGATTTGCTTGTGTTTGATTGAATTGATTGTTGATTGTGTTTATCTGCTGATTGACTGTCTAAAGGTGCTATAGTTTAAGTATATGTTAGCTAGTGTAGTTAGATTGCTAGGACCGTTCTGTGATAAGACACGGATGCATAGTTAACTTGTCCGAATTGAACCCGAGTACCTACTTGGGACTGCTGCCATGAATAACTTGCGGTGAGCCTGATCAACTCATTTCCTGATATTGTGAGTGCAGAATCATGGCAGGTGGTCGCGGTTCAACTCGGGGAAGGTCTGGCGATGCGGAAGAGGATCTTATCACTACCATTGGGGGACTGGCAACGTTTATCCAGAATATGAGCCAAGAATGGCGCGACCATAGGCAACAGAATCAGAACCAACCCCCACTGCATGAAAATGCAGAAGAGATTGCCCGTCGGAGGTTGAAAGACTTCCGCAACTTCCAACCACCTACCTTTGAGGGTGAAGACAACCCCGAGGCTGCAGCGAAGTGGCTGCAGATGATCGAGCATATTTTCGAACGCATGGCATGCCCAGAAGCGCAGAAGACTGATTACGCATCGTACCAGCTGATGGGAGAAGCTTTAACATGGTGGACTGGTGCGAGGGCTCTGCTGAGAGCTCAGGACGTGGAACTAACATGGGCCGTGTTCAGAAAAAAATCTTAACCGGAATCCATTTTTCGTCGAAAAACTTCATAAAATCAATTTCTTTTACATTTATTTTATTCATCCATTTTCGACGGAATCCTTTTTCCGTCCAAAATCTTCGACGAAATCTATTTTCCGTCGAAAAACTTCACAAAATCAATTTCTTTTGCATTTATTTTATTCATCCATTTTCGAAGGAATTCATTTTCCGTCAAAAATCTTGAACAGAATCCATTTTCCGTCGAAAAACTTCACAAAATCAATTTCTTTAGCATTTATTTTATTATCTATTTTCGACGGAATTTATTTTCCGTCAAAAATCTTCGACGAAATCCATTTTCCGTCGAAAAACTACGCAAAATCAATTTATTTTATTCATCCATTTTCGAGGGAATTCATTTTCCGTCCAAAATCTTCGACGGAATCCATTTTCCGTCAAAAATCTTCTACGGAATCCATTTTCCGTCGAAAAACTTCTCAAAATCAATTTCTTTTGCATTTATTTTATTCATCCGTTTTCGACTGAATACATTTTTCTTCAAAAATCTTCAACGGAATCCATTTTTCGTCGAAAAATTAATAAAATCAATTTCTTTTGCATTTATTTTATTCATCCATTTTCATCGGAATTCATTTTCCGTCAAAAATCTTCGACGGAATCCATTTTTCGTCGAAAAACTTCATAAAATCAATTTCTTTTGCATTTATTTTATTCATCCAATTTCGACGGAATCTGTTTTCCATCGAAAAATTTCACAATATCAATTTCTTTTGCATTTATTTAATTCATCCATTTTCGACGGAATACATTTTCCGTCAAAAATCTTCGACGGAATCCATTTTCCATCGAAAAACTCACAAAATCAATTTCCTTTGCATTTATTTTATTAATCCGTTTTCGACGAAATTCTTTTTCCGTCGAAAAACTTCACAAAACCAATTTCTTTTGCATTTATTTTAGTCATCCGTTTTCGACGGAATACATTTTGCGTCAAAAATCTTCGACGGAATCTATTTTTCGTCGAAAAACTTCATAAAATCAATTTCTTTTGCATTTATTTTATTCATCCATTTTCAACGGAATTCATTTTCTGTCAAAAATCTTCGACGGAATCCATTTTCCATCGAAAAACTTCACAAAATCAATTTCTTTTGCATTTATTTTATTCATCCGTTTTCGACGGAATTCATTTTCCGTTAAAAATCTTCACAAAATCAATTTCTTTTGCATTTATTTTATTAGTCCGTTTTCGACGGAAAACATTTTTCGTCAAAAATCTTCGACGGAATCCATTTTTCGTCGAAAAATTTCATAAAGTCAATTTCTTTTGCATTTATTGTATTCATCCGTTTTCGACGGAATTCATTTTCCGTCATAAATCTTCGACGGAATCCATTTTCCATCAAAAATCTTCTACGGAATCCATTTTCCGTCGAAAAACATCAAAAAATCAATTTCTTTTGCATTTATTTTATTATTCCGTTTTCGACGAAATTCTTTTTCCGTCGAAAAACTTCACAAAATACAATTTCTTTTGCATTTATTTTTATTCATCCGTTTTCGACGGAATACATTTTTCATCAAAAATCTTTTACGGAATCCATTTTTCGTCGAATAACTTCATAAAATCAATTTCTTTTGCATTTATTTTATTCATCCATTTTGGACGGAATTTGTATTCCGTCCAAAAACTTCACAAAATCAATTTCTTTTGCATTTAATTTATTCATCCATTTTCGACGGAATGCATTTTCCGACAAAAATCTTCGATGGAATCCATTTTCCGTCAAAAATCTTCGAATCCATTTTCCGTCAAAAATCTTCGACGGAATCCATTTTCCGTCAAAAATCTTCTTCGGAATCCATTTTCCGTCGAAAAACTTCACAAAATCAATTTCTTTTGCATTTATTTTATTCATCCGTTTTCGACGGAATACATTTTTCGTCAAAAATCTTCAACGGAATCCATTTTTCGTCGAAAAATTAATAAAATCAATTTCTTTTGCATTTATTTTATTCTTACATTTACAACTGAATTCATTTTCCGTTAAAAATCTTCGACGGAATCCATTTTTCATCGAAAAAGTTCATAAAATCAATTTCTTTTGCATTTATTTTATTCATCCATTTTCGACGGAATTCATTTTCCATCCAAAATCTTCGACGGAATCCATTTTCCGTCGAAAAACTTCACAAAATCAATTTCTTTTGCATTTATTTTATTCATCCATTTTCGACGGAATTCAGTTTCCGTCAAAAATGTTCACAAAATCAATTTCTTTTGCATTTATTTTATTCATACGTTTTCGACAAAATACATTTTTCGTCAAAAATCTTTAACGGAATCCATTTTTCGTCGAAAAACTTCATAAAATCAATTTCTTTTGCATTTATTTTATTCATCCATTTTCAACGAAATTCATTTTCTGTGAAAAAACTTCGACAGAATCTATTTTCCGTCGAAAAACTTCACAAAATCAATTTCTTTTGCATTTATTTTATTCATCATTTTCGACGGAATTCATTTTCCGTCAAAAATCTTCGACGGAATCCATTTTCCGTCGTAAAACTGCACAAAATCAATTTCTTTTGCATTTATTTTTTTCATCTATTTCCGACGGAATTCATTTTCCGTCAAAAATCTTCGACGGAATCCATTTTCCGTTGAAAAACTTCACAAAATCAATTTCTTTTGCATTTATTTTAATCATCCGTTTTTGATGAAATTTATTTTCCGTCAAAAATCTTCGACGGAATCCATTTTCCGTCAAAAATCTTCTACGGAATCCATTTTCCATCGAAAAACTTCACAAAATCAATTTCTTTTGCATTTATTTTATTCATCCGTTTTCGACGGAATACATTTTTCGTCAAAAATCTTCAACGGAATACATTTTCCGTCGAAAAACTTCACAAAATCAATTTCTTTTGCATTTATGTTAATCATCCATTTTCGACGGAATACATTTTGCGTCAAAAATCTTCGACGGAATCCGTTTTTCATCGAAAAACTTCATAAAATAAATTTCTTTTGCATTTATTTTATTCCTCCATTTTTGACGGAATACATTTTTCGTCAAAAATCTTCGACAGAATCCGTTTTTCATTGAAAAACTTCATAAAATCAATTTCTTTTGCATTTATTTTATTCCTCCATTTTCGACGGAATTCATATTCCGTCAAAAATCTTCGACGGAATCCATTTTTCATCGAAAAACTTCATAAAATCAATTTCTTTTGCATATATTTTATTCCTCCATTTTCGACGGAATCCATTTTCCGTCGAAAAACTTCACAAAATCAATTTCTTTTGCATTTATGTTATTCATCCAATTTCGACGGAATACATTTTTCGTCAAAAATCTTCGACGGAATCCGTTTTTCATCGAAAAACTTCATAAAATCAATTTCTTTTGCATTTATTTTATTCCTCCATTTTCGACGGAATTCATTTTCCGTCCAAAATCTTCGACGGAATCCATTTTCCGTCGAAAAACATCACAAAATCAATTTCTTTTGCATTTATTTTATTCATCCATTTTCAACGGAATTCATTTTCCGTCAAAAATCTTCACAAAATCAATTTCTTTTGCATTTATTTTATTCATCCGTTTCGACGGAATACTTTTTTCGTCAAAAATCTTAACCGGAATCCATTTTTCGTCGAAAAACTTCATAAAATCAATTTCTTTTACATTTATTTTATTCATCCATTTTCGACGGAATTCTTTTTCCTTCAAAAATCTTCGACGGAATCTATTTTCCGTCGAAAAACTTCACAAAATCAATTTCTTTTGCATTTATTTTATTCATCCATTTTCGACGGAATTCATTTTCCGTCAAAAATCTTCAACGGAATCCATTTTCCGTCGAAAAACTTCACAAAATCAATTTCTTTAGCATTTATTTTATTCATCTATTTTCGACGGAATTTATTTTCCGTCAAAAATCTTCGACGGAATCCATTTTCCGTAGAAAAACTTCACAAAATCAATTTATTTTGTATTTATTTTATTCATTCGTTTTCGAGGGAATTCATTTTCCGTCAAAAATTTCGACGAAATTTATTTTCCGTCGAAAAACTTCTCAAAATCAATTTCTTTTGCATTTATTTTATTCATCCGTTTTCGACGGAATACATTTTTCTTCAAAAATCTTCGACGGAATCCATTTTTCGTCGAAAAACTTCATAAAATCAATTTCTTTTGCATTTATTTTATTCATCCATTTTCGACGGAATCTGTTTTCCATCGAAAAATTTCACAATATCAATTTCTTTTGCATTTATTTTATTCATCCATTTTCGACGGAATTCATTTTCCGTCGAAAAACTTACAATATAAATTTCTTTTGCATTAATTTAATTCATCCATTTTCGACGGAACACATTTTCCATCAAAAATCTTCGACGGAATCCATTTTCCGTCGAAAAACTCACAAAATCAATCTCCTTTGCATTTATTTTATTAATCCGTTTTCGACGAAATTCTTTTTCCGTCGAAAAACTTCACAAAATCAATTTCTTTTGCATTTATTTTAGTCATCCGTTTTCGACGGAATACATTTTTCGTCAAAAATCTTCGACGGAATCCATTTTGCGTCGAAAAACTTCATAAAATCAATTTCTTTTGCATTTATTTTATTCATCCATTTTCGACGGAATTCATTTTCTGTCAAAAATCTTCGACGGAATCCATTTTCCATCGAAAAACTTCACAAAATCAATTTCTTTTGCATTTATTTTATTCATCCGTTTTCGACGGAATTCATTTTCCGTCAAAAATCTTCACAAAATCAATTTCTTTTGCTTTTATTTTATTAGTCCGTTTTCGACGGAAAACATTTTGCGTCAAAAATCTTCGACGGAATCCATTTTTCGTCGAAAAACTTCATAAAGTCAATTTCTTTTGCATTTATTGTATTCATCCGTTTTCGACGGAATTCATTTTCCGTCAAAAATCTTCGACGGAATCCATTTTCCATCAAAAATCTTCTACGGAATCCATTTTCCGTCGAAAAACTTCAAAAAATCAATTTCTTTTGCATTTATTTTATTATTCCGTTTTCGTCGAAATTCTTTTTCCGTCGAAAAACTTCACAAAATCAATTTCTTTTGCATTTATTTTTATTCATCCGTTTTCGATGGAATTCATTTTCCGTCAAAAATCTTCGACGGAATCCATTTTCCGTCAAAAATCTTCTACGGAATCCATTTTTCGTCGAAAAATTAATAAAATCAATTTCTTTTGCATTTATTTTATTCATACATTTACAACTGAATTCATTTTCCGTTAAAAATCTTCGACGGAATCCATTTTTCATCGAAAAAGTTCATAAAATCAATTTCTTTTGCATTTATTTTATTCATCCATTTTCGACGGAATTCATTTTCCGTCAAAAATCTTCGACGGAATCCATTTTCCGTCATAAAACTTCACAAAATCAATATCTTTTGCATTTATTTTTTTCATCTACTTCCGTCGGAATTCATTTTCCGTCAAAAATCTTCGAGGGAATCCATTTTCCGTCGAAAAACTTCACAAAATCAATTTCTTTTGCATTTATTTTAATCATCCGTTTTTTATGGAATTTATTTTCCGTCAAAAATCTTCGACGGAATCCATTTTCCGTCAAAAATCTTCTACGGAATCCATTTTCCGTCGAAAAACTTCAAAAATCAATTTCTTTTGCATTTATTTTATTCATCCGTTTTCGACGGAATACATTTTTCGTCAAAAATCTTCAACGGAAAACATTTTCCGTCGAAAAACTTCACAAAATCAATTTCTTTTGCATTTATGTTATTCATCCATTTTCGACGGAATACATTTTTCGTCAAAAATCTTCGACGGAATCCGTTTTTCATCGAAAAACTTCATAAAATCAATTTCTTTTGCATTTATTTTATTCCTCCATTTTCGACGGAATACATTTTTCGTCAAAAATCTTCGACGGAATCCGTTTTTCATTGAAAAACTTCATAAAATCAATTTCTTTTGCATTTATTTTATTCCTCCATTTTCAACGGAATTCATTTTCCGTCAAAAATCTTCGACGGAATCCATTTTTCATCGAAAAACTTCGTAAAATCAATTTTTTTTGCATTTATTTTATTCCTCCATTTTCGACGGAATCCATTTTCCGTCGAAAAACTTCACAAAATCAATTTCTTTTGCATTTATGTTATTCATCCATTTTCGACGGAATACATTTTTCGTCCAAAATCTTCGACGGAATCCGTTTTTCATCGAAAAACATCACAAAATCAATTTCTTTTGCATTTATTTTATTCATCCATTTTCAACGGAATTCATTTTCCGTCAAAAATCTTCACAAAATCAATTTCTTTTGCATTTATTTTATTCATCCGTTTTCGACGGAATACATTTTTCGTCAAAAATCTTAACCGGAATCCATTTTTCGTCGAAAAACTTCATAAAATCAATTTCTTTTACATTTATTTTATTCATCCATTTTTCGACGGAATTCTTTTTCCGTCAAAATTCTTCGACGGAATCTATTTTCCGTCGAAAAACTTCACAAAATCAATTTCTTTTGCATTTATTTTATTCATCCATTTTCTTCCATTTTCCGTCGAAAAACTTCACAAAATCAATTTCTTTAGCATTTATTTTATTCATCTATTTTCGACGGAATTTATTTTCCGTCAAAAATCTTCGACGGAATCCATTTTCCGTCGAAAAACTTCACAAAATCAATTTATTTTGTATTTATTTTATTCATCCGTTTTCGAGGGAATTCATTTTCCGTCCAAAATCTTCGACGGAATCCATTTTCCGTCAAAAATCTACTACGGAATCCTTTTTCCGTCAAAAAACTTCTCAAAATCAA
>JAVKPL010005326.1:0-23798 GCA_032173675.1 Gastrolobium villosum | reverse complement strand
GACAGAAAACAAATTCCGTCGAAAACAGATGAATAAAGTAAATGCAAAAGAAATTGATTTTGTGCAGTTTTTCGACGGAAAATGGATTTCGTAGAAGATGTTTGACGGAAAATGGATTCCTTCGAAGATTTTTGACGGAAAATGAATTCCATCGAAAACGGATGAATAAAATAAATGCAAAAGAAATTGATTTTGTGAAGTTTTTCGACGGAAAATGGATTCTGTCGAAGACTTTTTACGGAAAATGTATTCCGTCGAAAATGGATGAATAAAATAAATGCAAAAGAAATTGATTTTGTGAAGTTTTTCGACGGAAAATGGATTCCGTTGAAGATTTTTTACAGAAAATGTATTTCGTCCAAAATGAATGAATTAAATTAGTGCAAAAGAAATTTATTTTGTGAAGTTTTTTTCAACGGAAAATGAATTCCGTCGAACATGGATTAATAAAATAAAAGTAAAAGAAATTGATTTTTTGAAGTTTTTCGACGAAAAATGGATTCCGAAGAAGATTTTTGATGGAAAATGGATTCCGTCGAAGATTTTTGACGGAAAATGAATTCCGTCGAAAACGAATGAATAAAATAAATGCAAAAGAAATTGATTTTGGGAAGTTTTTGGACGGAAAATGGATTCCGTCGAAGATTTTTGACGGAAAATGAATTCCACCGAAAAAGGATGAATAAAATAAATTGATTTTGTGAAGTTTTTCGACGGAAAATGGATTCCGTCGAAGATTTTTGACGGTAAATGAATTTCGTCGAAAATGGATGAATAAAATAAATGCAAAAGAAATTGATTTTATGAAGTTTTTCGACAGAAAAAGAATTTCGTCGAAAACGAAACAATAAAATAAATGCAAAAGAAATGATTTTTTGAAGTTTTTCGACGGAAAATGGATTCCGTAGAAGATTTTTGATGGAAAATGGATTCCGTCGAAGATTTTTGACGGAAAATGAATTCCGTCGAAAATGGATGAATAAAATAAATGCAAAAGAAATTGATTTTATGAAGTTTTTCGACATAAAACGGATTCCTTCGAAAATGGATGAATAAAATAAATTCAAAAGAAATTGATTTTGTGAAGTTTTTCGACAGAAAACAAATTCCGCCGAAAACAGATGAATAAAGTAAATGCAAAAGAAATTGATTTTGTGCAGTTTTTCGACGGAAAATGGATTCCGTAGAAGATGTTTGACGGAAAATGGATTCCTTCGAAGATTTTTGACGGAAAATGAATTCCATCGAAAATGGATGAATAAAATAAATGCAAAAGAAATTGATTTTGTGAAGTTTTTCGACGGAAAATGGATTATGTCGAAGATTTTTTACGGAAAATGTATTCCGTCGGAAATGGATGAATAAAATAAATGCAAAAGAAATTGATTTTGTGAAGTTTTTTGACGGAAAATGGATTCCGTTGAAGATTTTTGACAGAAAATGTATTTCGTCCAAAATGAATGAATTAAATTAGTGCAAAAGAAATTTATTTTGTGAAGTTTTTCAACGGAAAATGAATTCCGTCGAACATGGATTACTACAATAAAAGTAAAAGAAATTGATTTTTTGAAGTTTTTCGACGGAAAATGGATTCCGAAGAAGATTTTTGATGGAAAATGGATTCCGTCGAAGATTTTTTACGGAAAATGAATTCCGTCGAAAACGGATGAATAAAATAAATGTAAAAGAAATTGATTTTGGGAAGTTTTTCGACGGAAAATGGATTCCGTCGAAGATTTTTGACGGAAAATGAATTCCGTCGAAAATGGATGAATAAAATAAATGCAAAAGAAATTGATTTTATGTAGTTTTTCGACGTAAAACGGATTCCTTCGAAAACGGATGAATAAAATAAATTCAAAAGAAATTGATTTTGTGAAGTTTTTCGACAGAAAACAAATTCCGCCGAAAACAGATGAATAAAGTAAATGCAAAAGAAATTGATTTTGTGCAGTTTTTCGACGGAAAATGGATTCCGTAGAAGATTTTTGACGGAAAATGGATTCCTTCGAAGATTTTTGACGGAAAATGAATTCCATCGAAAACGGATGAATAAAATAAATGCAAAAGAAATTGATTTTGTAAAGTTTTTCGACGGAAAATGGATTCTGTCGAAGATTTTTTACGGAAAATGTATTCCGTCGAAAATGGATGAATAAAATCAATGCAAAAGAAATTGATTTTTTGAAGTTTTCGACGGAAAATGGATTCCGTCGAAGATTTTTGACAGAAAATGTATTTCGTCCAAAATGAATGAATTAAATTAGTGCAAAAGAAATTTATTTTGTGAAGTTTTTCAACGGAAAATGAATTCCGTCGAACATGGATTAATAAAATAAAAGTAAAAGAAATTGATTTTTTGAAGTTTTTCGATGGAAAATGGATTCCGAAGAAGATTTTTGATAGAAAATGGATTCCGTCGAAGATTTTTGACGGAAAATGAATTCCGTCGAAAACGGATGAATAAAATAAATGCAAAAGAAATTGATTTTGGGAAGTTTTTCGACGGAAAATGGATTGCGTCGAAGATTTTTGACGGAAAATGAATTCCGTCGAAAAAGGATGAATAAAATAAATGTAAAAGAAATTGATTTTGTGAAGTTTTTAGACGGAAAATGGATTCCGTCGAAGATTTTTGATGGAAAATGAATTCCGTCGAAAATGGATGAATAAAATAAATACAAAAGAAATTGATTTTATGAAGTTTTTCGACAGAAAAAGAATTTCGTCGAAAACGGAATAATAAAATAAATGCAAAAGAAATTGATTTTTTGAAGTTTTTCGACGGAAAATGGATTCCGTCGAAAATGGATGAATAAAATAAATGCAAAAGAAATTGATTTTATCAAGTTTTTCGACGCAAAATGTATTCCGTCAAAGATTTTTGACGAAAAATGTATTCCGTCGAAAACGGATGAATAAAATAATTGCAAAATAAATTGATTTTGTGAAGTTTTTCGACGGAAAACAAATTCTGTCGAAAATGGATGAATAAAATAAATGCAAAAGAAATTGATTTTGGGAAGTTTTTCGACGGAAAATGGATTATGTCGAAGATTTTTTACGGAAAATGTATTCCGTCGGAAATGGATGAATAAAATAAATGCAAAAGAAATTGATTTTGTTATGTTTTTCGACGGAAAAAGAATTGACAGAAAATGTATTCCGTCGAAAACGGATTAATAAGATAAATGCAAAAGAAATTGATTTTGTGAAGATTTTGGACGAAAAATGAATTCCGTCGAAAACGGATGAATAAAATAAATGCAAAAGAAATTGATTTTGCGAAGTTTTTCGACGGAAAATGGATTCCGTCGAAGATTTTTGACAGAAAATGAATTCCGTCGAAAATGGATGAATAAAATAAATGCAAAAGAAATTGATTTTATGAAGTTTTTCGACGAAAAATGGATTCCGTCGAAGATTTTTGACGAAAAATGTATTCCGTCGAAAACGGATGAATAAAATAAATGCAAAAGAAATTGATTTTGTGATGATTTTTGACGGAAAATGGATTCCGTCGAAAACGGATGAATAAAATAAATGCAAAAGAAATTGATTTTGTGAAGTTTTTCGACGGAAAATGAATTCCGTCGAAAATGGATGAATAAAATAAATGCAAAAGAAATTGATTTTATGAAGATTTTCGATGGAAAATGAATTCGGTCGAAGATTTTTGACTAAAAATGTATTCCGTCGAAAATGGATGAATAAAATAAATGCAAAAGAAATTGATTTTATGAAGTTTTTCGACGAAAAATGGATTCCGTCGAAGATTTTTGACGGAAAATGAATTCCGTCGAAAACGGATGACTAAAACAAATGCAAAAGAAATTGATTGTGAAGTTTTTCGACAGAAAAAGGATTTCGTCGAAAATGGATTAATAAAATAAATGCAAAGAAAATTGATTTTGTGAGTTTTTCGACGCAAAATGGATTCCGTCGAAGATTTTTGACGGAAAATGTATTCCGTCGAAAATGGATGAATAAAATAAATGCAAAAGAAATTGATTTTGTGAAGTTTTTCGACGGAAAAAGAATTTCGTCGTAAACGGATTAATAAAATAAATGCAAAAGAAATTGATTTTGTGAAGTTTTTAGACGGAAAATGGATTCTGTCGAAGATTTTTGATGGAAAATGAATTCCGTCGAAAATGGATGAATAAAATAAATGCAAAAGAAACTGATTTTATGAAGTTTTTCGACGAAAAATGGATTCCGTTGAAGATTTTTGACGAAAAATGTATTCCGTCGAAAACGGATTAATAAAATAAATGCAAAAGAAATTGGTTTTGTGAAGATTTTTGACGGAAAATAAACTCCGTCGAAAACGGATGAATAAAATAAATGCAAAAGAAATTGATTATGTGAAGTTTTACGACGGAAAATGGATTCCGTCGAAGATTTTGGACGGAAAATGAATTCCGTCGAAAATGGATGAATAAAATAAATGCAAAAGAAATTGATTTTATGAAGATTTTCGATGGAAAATGAATTCCGTCGAAGATTTTTGACTAAAAATGTATTCCGTCGAAAATGGATAAATAAAATAAAAGCAAAAGAAATTGATTTTGTGAAGTTTTTCGATGGAAAAAGAATTTCGTCGAAAACGGATTAATAAAATAAATGCAAAAGAAATTGATTTTGTGAAGTTTATCGACGAAAAATGGATTCCGTCGAAGATTTTGGACGGAGAATGAATTCCGTCGAAAATGGATGAATAAAATAAATGCAAAAGAAATTATTTTATGAAGTTTTTCGACGAAAAATGGATTCCGTTGAAGATTTTTGACGAAAAATGTATTCCGTCGAAAATGGATGAATAAAATAAATGCAAAAGAAATTGATTTTGTGAAGTTTTTCGCGGAAAATGATTCCGTCGAAAACAGATTAATAAAATAAATGAATTGATTTTGTGAAGTTTTTCGTCGAAAATGAATTCCGATGGATGAATAAAATAAATGCAAAAGAAATTGATTTTGTGTAGTTTTTCGACGGAAAATGGATTCCGTCGAAGATTTTGGACGGAAAATGAATTCCGTCGAAAATGGATGAATAAAATAAATGCAAAAGAAATTGATTTTATGAAGTTTTTCGACGAAAAATGTTGATGGATTATTCCGTCGAAAACGGATGAATAAAATAAATGCAAAAGAAATTGATTTTGTGAAGACTTTATGAAAAAAATAGATTTCGTCGAAAACGGATGAATAAAATAAATGCAAAAGAAATTGATTATGTGAAGTTTTACGACGGAAAATGGATTCCGTCGAAGATTTTTGACGGAAAATGAATTCCGTCGAAAATGGATGAATAAAATAAATGCAAAAGAAATTGATTTTATGAAGATTTTCGATGGAAAATGAATTCCGTCGAAGATTTTTGACTAAAAATGTATTCCGTCGAAAATGGATAAATAAAATAAAAGCAAAAGAAATTGATTTTGTGAGTTTTTCGATGGAAAAAGAATTTCGTCGAAAACGGATTAATAAAATAAATGCAAAAGAAATTGATTTTGTGAAGTTTATCGACGAAAAATGGATTCCGTCGAAGATTTTGGACGGAGAATGAATTCCGTCGAAAATGGATGAATAAAATAAATGCAAAAGAAATTATTTTATGAAGTTTTTCGACGAAAAATGGATTCCGTCGAAGATTTTTGACGAAAAAAGTATTCCGTCGAAAACGGATGACTAAAATAAATACAAAAGAAATTGATTTTGTGTAGTTTTTCGACGGAAAAAGAATTTTGTCGAAAACAGATTAATAAAATAAATACAAAGGAAATTGATTTTGTAAAGTTTTTCGACGGAAAATGGATTCCGTCGAAAATTTTTGACGGAAAATGAATTCCATCAAAAACGGATGAATAAAATAAATGCAAAAGAAATTGATTTTGTGAAGTTTTTCGACGCAAAATGGATTCCGTCGAAAAAGAATGAATTAAATTAATGCAAAAGAAATTTATTTTGTAAAGTGTTTCGACGTAATATGGATTCCGTCGAAAATGGATTAAAAAAATAAATGTAAAAGAAATTGATTTTTGAAGTTTTTCGACGGAAAATGGATTCCGTAGAAGATTTTTGATGGAAAATGGATTCCGTCGAAGATTTTTGACGGAAAATGAATTCCGTCGAAAATGGATGAATAAAATAAATGCAAAAGAAATTGATTTTATGAAGTTTTTCGACGAAAAATGGATCCCGTCGAAGATTTTTGACGAAAAATGTATTCCGTTGAAAACGGATTAATAAAATAAATGCAAAAGAAATTGATTTTGTGAAGATTTTTGACAGAAAATGAATTCCGTCGAAAACGGATGAATAAAATAAATGCAAAAGAAATTGATTTTGTGAAGTTTTTCGACGGAAAATGGATTCCGTCGAAGATTTTTGACGGAAAATGAATTCCGTCGAAAACGGATGACTAAAATAAATACAAAAGAAATTGATTTTGTGAAGTTTTTCGTCGAAAAAAGAATTTCGTCGAAAACAGATTAATAAAATAAATACAAAGGAAATTGATTTTGTAAGTTTTTTGACGGAAAATGGTTTCCGTGGAAGATTTTTGACGGAAAATATATTCCGTCGAAAATGGATGAATAAAATAAATGCAAAAGAAATTGATTTTGTGAAGTTTTTCGACAGAAAATGAATTCCGTCGAAAATGGATGAATAAAATAAATGGAAAAGAAATTGATATTGTGGAATTTTTAGATGGAAAACGGATTCCGTCGAAAATGGATGAATAAAATAAATGCAAAAGAAATTGATTTTATGAAGTTTTTCGAAGAAAAATGGATTCCGTCGAAGATTTTTGACGGAGAATGGATTCCGTCGAAGATTTTTGACGGAAAATGAATTCCATCGAATACGGATGAATAAAATAAATGCAAAAGAAATTGATTTTGTGAAGTTTTTCGACGGAAAATGGATTCCGTCGAAGATTTTTGACGGAAAATGAATTCCGTCCAAAATGGATGAAAAAAATAAATGCAAAAGAAATTGATTTTGTGAAGTTTTTCGACGGAAAAAGAATTTCGTCGAAACGGATTAATAAAATAAATGCAAAAGAAATTGATTTTGTGAAGTTTTTAGACGAAAAATGGATTCTGTCGAAGATTTTTGAAGGAAAATGAATTCCGTCGAAAATGGATGAATAAAATAAATGCAAAAGAAATTGATTTTATGAAGTTTTTCGACGAAAAATGGATTCCGTTGAAGATTTTTGACGAAAAATGTATTCCGTCGAAAACGGATGAATAAAATAAATGCAAAAGAAATTGATTTTGTGAAGATTTTTGACGGAAAATGAATTCCGTCGAAAATGGATGAATAAAATAAATGCAAAAGAAATTGATTATGTGAAGTTTTTCGACGGAAAATGGATTCCGTCGAAGATTTTTGACGGAAAATGAATTCCGTCGAAAATGGATGAATAAAATAAATGCAAAAGAAATTGATTTTATGAAGATTTTCGATGGAAAATGAATTCCGTCGAAGATTTTTGACTAAAAATGTATTCCGTCGAAAATGGATAAATAAAATAAAAGCAATAGAAATTGATTTTGTGGTGTTTTTCGATGGAAAAAGAATTTCGTCGAAAACGGATTAATAAAATAAATGCAAAAGAAATTGATTTTGTGAAGTTTATCGACGAAAAATGGATTCCGTCGAAGATTTTGGACGGAGAATGAATTCCGTCGAAAATGGATGAATAAAATAAATGCAAAAGAAATTATTTTATGAAGTTTTTCGACGCAAAATGGATTCCGTCGAAAAAGAATGAATTAAATTAATGCAAAAGAAATTTATTTTGTAAAGTGTTTCAACAGAAAATGAATTCCGTCGAAAACTGACGAATAAAATAAATGCAAAAGAAATTGATTTTTGAAGTTTTTCGACGGAAAATGGATTCCGTAGAAGATTTTTGATGGAAAATGGATTCCGTCGAATATTTTTGACGGAAAATGAATTCCGTCGAAAATGGATGAATAAAATAAATGCAAAAGAAATTGATTATATGAAGTTTTTCGACGAAAAATGGATCCCGTCGAAGATTTTTGACGAAAAATGTATTCCGTTGAAAACGGATTAATAAAATAAATGCAAAAGAAATTGATTTTGTGAAGATTTTTGACGGAAAATGGATTCCGTCGAAAATGGATGAATAAAATAAATGTAAAAGAAATTGATTTTGTGAAGATTTTTGACGGAAAATGAATTCCGTCGAAAATGGATGAATACTAAAATAAATACAAAAGAAATTGATTTTGTGAAGTTTTTCGTCGAAAAAAGAATTTCGTCGAAAACAGATTAATAAAATAAATACAAAGGAAATTGATTTTGTAAGTTTTTTGACGGAAAATGGTTTCCGTTGAAGATTTTCGACGGAAAATGTATTTCGTCGAAAATGGATGAATTAAATTAATGCATAAGAAATTTATTTTGTGAAGTTTTTCGACAGAAAATGAATTCCGTCGAAAATGGATGAATAAAATAAATGGAAAAGAAATTGATATTGTGGAATTTTTAGATGGAAAACGGATTCCGTCGAAAATGGATGAATAAAATAAATGCAAAAGAAATTGATTTTATGAAGTTTTTCGAAGAAAAATGGATTCCGTCGAAGATTTTTGACGGAGAATGGATTCCGTCGAAGATTTTTGACGGAAAATGAATTCCATCGAAAACGGATGAATAAAATAAATGCAAAAGAAATTGATTTTGTGAAGTTTTTCGACGGAAAATGGATTCCGTCGAAGATTTTTGACGGAAAATGAATTCCATCCAAAATGGATGAATAAAATAAATGCAAAAGAAATTGATTTTGTGAAGTCTTTCGACGGAAAATGGATTCCGTCGAAGATTTTTGACGGAAAATGAATTCCGTCAAAAATGGATGAATAAAATAAATGCAAAAGAAATTGATTTTGTGAAGTTTTTCGACGGAAAATAGATTCCGTCGAAGATTTTTGTCGGAAAATGAATTCCGTCGAAAATGGATGATTAAAATAAATGCAAAAGAAATTGATTTTATGAAGTTTTTCGACGAAAAATGGATTCCGTTGAAGATTTTTGACGAAAAATGTATTCCGTCGAAAACGGATGAATAAAATAAATGCAAAAGAAATTGATTTTGTGAAGAGTTTTGACGGAAAATGTATTCCGTCGAAAATGGATGAATAAAATAAATGCAAAAAAAAATTGATTTTGTGAAGTTTTTCGACGGAAAATGGATTCCGTCGAAGATTTTGGACGGAAAATGAATTCCGTCGAAAATGGATGAATAAAATAAATGCAAAAGAAATTGATTTTGTGAAGTTTTTCGACAGAAAAAGAATTTCGTCGAAAACAGATTAATAAAATAAATGCAAAAGAAATTGATTTTGTGTAGTTTTTCGACGGAAAATGGATTCTGTCGAAGATTTTTGACGGAAAATGAATTCCGTCGAAAATGGATGAATAAAATAAATGCAAAAGAAATTGATTTTGTGAAGTTTTTGGATGGAAAATGGATTGCGTCGAAGATTTTTGACGGAAAATGAATTCCGTCGAAAACGGATGACTAAAATAAATACAAAAGAAATTGATTTTGTGAAGTTTTTCGTCGAAAAAAGAATTTCGTCGAAAACAGATTAATAAAATAAATACAAAGGAAATTGATTTTGTAAGTTTTTTGACGGAAAATGGATTCCGTCGAAGATTTTTGACGGAAAATGAATTCCGTCGAAAATGGATGAATAAAATAAATGCAAAAGAAATTGATTTTGTGAATTTTTTCGACGGGAAATAGATACCGTCGAAGATTTTTGACGGAAAATGAATTCCGTCGAAAATGGATGAATAAAATAAATGCAAAAGAAATTGATTTTATGAAGTTTATCGACGCAAAATGGATTCCGTCGAAGATCTTTGACGAAAAATGTATTCCGTCGAAAACGGATTAATAAAATAAATGCAAAAGAAATTGATTTTATGAAGATTTTTGACGGAAAATGAATTTCGTCGAAAATGGATGAATAAAATAAATGCAAAAGAAATTGATTTTGTGAAGTTTTTCGACGGAAAATGGATTCCGTAGAAGATTTTTGATGGAAAGTGGATTCCGTCGAAGATTTTTGACGGAAAATGAATTCCGTCGAAAACGGATGAATAAAATAAAAGCAAAAGAAATTGACTTTATGAAGTTTTTCGACGCAAAATGGATTCCGTCGAAGATTTTGGACGAAAAATGTTTTCCGTCGAAAACAGATTAATAAGATAAATGCAAAAGAAATTGATTTTGTGAAAATTTTTGACGGAAAATGAATTCCGTCGAAAACGGATGAATAAAATAAATGCAAAAGAAATTGATTTTGCGAAGTTTTTCGACGGAAAATGGATTCCGTCGAAGATTTTTGACAGAAAATGAATTCCGTCGAAAATGGATGAATAAAATAAATGCAAAAGAAATTGATTTTATGAAGTTTTTCGACGAAAAATGGATTCCGTCGAAGATTTTTGACGGAAAATGAATTCCGTCAAAAATGGATGAATAAAATAAATGCAAAAGAAATTGATTTTGTGAAGTTTTTCGACGGAAAATGGATTCCGTCGAAGATTTTTGACGGAAAATGAATTCCGTCGAAAATGGATGAATAAAATAAATGCAAAAGAAATTGATTTTATGAAGATTTTCGATGGAAAATGAATTTCGTCGAAGATTTTTGACTAAAAATGTATTCCGTCGAAAATGGATAAATAAAATAAAAGCAAAAGAAATTGATTTTGTGAAGTCTTTCGATGGAAAAAGAATTTCGTCGAAAACGGATTAATAAAATAAATGCAAAAGAAATTGATTTTGTGAAGATTTTTGACAGAAAATGAATTCCGTCGAAAACGGATGAATAAAATAAATGCAAAAGAAATTGATTTTGTGAAGTTTTTCGACGGAAAAAGAATTGCGTCGAAAACGGATTAATAAAATAAATGCAAAAGAAATTGATTTTGTGAAGTTTTTCGTCGAAAAAAGAATTTCGTCGAAAACAGATTAATAAAATAAATAAAAAGGAAATTGATTTTGTAAGTTTTTTGACGGAAAATGGTTTCCGTGGAAGATTTTTGACGGAAAATATATTCCGTCGAAAACAGATTAATAAAATAAATACAAAGGAAATTGATTTTGTAAGTTTTTCGACGGAAAATGAATTCCGTCGAAAATAGATGAATAAAATAAATGGAAAAGAAATTGATATTGTGGAATTTTTAGATGGAAAACGGATTCCGTCGAAAATGGATGAATAAAATAAATGCAAAACAAATTGATTTTATGAAGTTTTTCTATGAAAAATGGATTCCGTCGAAGATTTTTGACGGAGAATGGATTCCGTCGAAGATTTTTGACGGAAAATGAATTCCATCGAAAACGGATGAATAAAATAAATGCAAAAGAAATTGATTTTGTGAAGTTTTTCGACGGAAAATGGATTTCGTCGAAGTTTTTTGACGGAAAATGAATTCCGTCGAAAATGGATGAATAAAATAAATGCAAAAGAAATTGATTTTGTGAAGTTTTTCGACGGAAAATAGATTCCGTCGAAGATTTTTGTCGGAAAATGAATTCCGTCGAAAATGGATGATTAAAATAAATGCAAAAGAAATTGATTTTATGAAGTTTTTCGACGAAAAATGGATTCCGTTGAAGATTTTTGACGAAAAATGTATTCCGTCGAAAACGGATGAATAAAATAAATGCAAAAGAAATTGATTTTGTGAAGAGTTTTGACGGAAAATGTATTTCGTCGAAAATGGATGAATAAAATAAATGCAAAACAAAATTGATTTTGTGAAGTTTTTCGACGAAAAATGGATTCTGTCGAAGATTTTTGAAGGAAAATGAATTCCGTCGAAAATGGATGAATAAAATAAATGCAAAAGAAATTGATTTTATGAAGTTTTTCGACGAAAAATGGATTCCGTCCAAGATTTTTGACGAAAAATGTATTCCGTCGAAAACGGATGAATAAAATAAATGCAAAAGAAATTGATTTTGTGAAGATTTTTGACGGAAAATGAATTCCGTCGAAAATGGATGAATAAAATAAATGCAAAAGAAATTGATTATGTGAAGTTTTTCGACGGAAAATGGATTCCGTCGAAGATTTTTGACGGAAAATGAATTCCGTCGAAAATGGATGAATAAAATAAATGCAAAAGAAATTGATATTATGAAGATTTTCGATGGAAAATGAATTCCGTCGAAGATTTTTGACTAAAAATGTATTCCGTCGAAAATGGATAAATAAAATAAAAGCAAAAGAAATTGATTTTGAGGAGTTTTTCGATGGAAAAAGAATTTCGTCGAAAACGGATTAATAAAATAAATGCAAAAGAAATTGATTTTGTGAAGTTTATCGACGAAAAATGGATTCCGTCGAAGATTTTGGACGGAGAATGGATTCCGTCGAAAATGGATGAATAAAATAAATGCAAAAGAAATTATTTTATGAAGTTTTTCGACGCAAAATGGATTCCGTCGAAAAAGAATGAATTAAATTAATGCAAAAGAAATTTATTTTGTAAAGTGTTTCAACAGAAAATGAATTCCGTCGAACATGGATTAATAAAATAAATGTAAAAGAAATTGATTTTTGAAGTTTTTCGACGGAAAATGGATTCCGTAGAAGATTTTTGATGGAAAATGGATTCCGTCGAATATTTTTGACGGAAAATGAATTCCGTCGAAAATGGATGAATAAAATAAATGCAAAAGAAATTGATTATATGAAGTTTTTCGACGAAAAATGGATCCCGTCGCAGATTTTTGACGAAAAATGTATTCCGTTGAAAACGGATTAATAAAATAAATGCAAAAGAAATTGATTTTGTGAAGATTTTTGACAGAAAATGTATTCCGTCGAAAATGGATGAATAAAATAAATGTAAAAGAAATTGATTTTGTGAAGTTTTTCGACGGAAAATGGATTCCGTCGAAGATTTTTGACGGAAAATGAATTCCGTCGAAAACGGATGACTAAAATAAATACAAAAGAAATTGATTTTGTGAAGTTTTTCGTCGAAAAAAGAATTTCGTCGAAAACAGATTAATAAAATAAATACAAAGGAAATTGATTTTGTAAGTTTTTTGACGGAAAATGGTTTCCGTGGAAGATTTTTGACGGAAAATATATTCCGTCGAAAATGGATGAATTAAATTAATGCAAAAGAAATTTATTTTGTGAAGTTTTTCGACAGAAAATGAATTCCGTCGAAAATAGATGAATAAAATAAATGGAAAAGAATTGATATTGTGGAATTTTTAGATGGAAAACGGATTCCGTCGAAAATGGATGAATAAAATAAATGCAAAACAAATTGATTTTATGAAGTTTTTCGAAGAAAAATGGATTCCGTTGAAGATTTTTGACGAAAAATGGATTCCGTCGAAGATTTTTGACGGAAAATGAATTCCGTCGAAAACGGATGAATAAAATAAATGCAAAAGAAATTGATTTTGTGAAGTTTTTCGACGGAAAATGGATTCCGTCGAAGATTTTTGACGGAAAATGAATTCCATCCAAAATGGATGAATAAAATAAATGCAAAAGAAATTGATTTTGTGAAGTTTTTCGACGGAAAATGGATTCCGTCGAAGATTTTTGACGGAAAATGAATTCCGTCGAAAATGGATGAATAAAATAAATGCAAAAGAAATTGATTTTGTGAAGTTTTTCGACGGAAAATAGATTCCGTCGAAGATTTTTGTCGGAAAATGAATTCCGTCGAAAATGGATGATTAAAATAAATGCAAAAGAAATTGATTTTATGAAGTTTTTCGACGAAAAATGGATTCCGTTGAAGATTTTTGACGAAAAAAGTATTCCGTCGAAAACGGATGAATAAAATAAATGCAAAAGAAATTGATTTTGTGAAGAGTTTTGACGGAAAATGAATTCCGTCGAAAATGGATGAATAAAATAAATGCAAAAAAAATTGATTTTGTGAAGTTTTTCGACGGAAAATGGATTCCGTCGAAGATTTTTGACGGAAAATGAATTCCGTCGAAAATGGATGAATAAAATAAATGCAAAAGAAATTGATTTTGTGAAGTTTTTCGACGAAAAATGAATTTCGTCGAAAATGGATGAATAAAATAAATGCAAAAGAAATTGATTTTGTGTAGTTTTTCGACGGAAAACGAATTCCGTCGAAAACTGATGAATAAAATAAATGCAAAAGAAATTGATTTTGTGAAGTTTTTGACGGAAAATGGATTTCGTCGAAGATTTTTGACGAAAAAAGTATTCCGTCGAAAACGGATGAATAAAATAAATACAAAAGAAATTGATTTTGTGAAGTTTTTCGTCGAAAAAAGAATTTCGTCGAAAATGGATGAATAAAATAAACGCAAAAGAAATTGATTTTGTAAGTTTTTTGACTGAAAATGGATTCCGTCGAAGATTTTTGACGGATAATGAATTCCGTCGAAAATGGATGAATAAAATAAATGCAAAAGAAATTGATTTTGTGAATTTTTTCGAAAATAGATTTTTTTTTGACGGAAAATGAATTCCGTCGAAAATGGATGAATAAAATAAATGCAAAAGAAATTGATTTTATGAAGTTTTTCGACAGAAAATGAATTCCGTCGAAAACGGATGAATAAAATAAATGCAAAAGAAATTGATTTTGTGAAGTTTTTCGACGGAAAATGGATTCCGTCGAAGATTTTTGACGGAAAATGAATTCCGTCGAAAACGGATGACTAAAATAAATACAAAAGAAATTGATTTTGTGAAGTTTTTCGTCGGAAAAAGAATTTCGTCGAAAACAGATTAATAAAATAAATACAAAGGAAATTGATTTTGTAAGTTTTTCGACGGAAAATGGTTTCCGTCGAAGATTTTTGACGGAAAATGTATTCCGTCGAAAATGGATGAATTAAATTAATGCAAAAGAAATTTATTTTGTGAAGTTTTTCGACAGAAAATGAATTCCGTCGAAAATGGATGAATAAAATAAATGGAAAAGAAATTGATATTGTGGAATTTTTAGATGGAAAACGGATTCCGTCGAAAATGGATGAATAAAATAAATGCAAAACAAATTGATTTTATGAAGTTTTTCTATGAAAAATGGATTCCGTCGAAGATTTTTGACGGAGAATGGATTCCGTCGAAGATTTTTGACGGAAAATGAATTCCATCGAAAACGGATGAATAAAATAAATGCAAAAGAAATTGATTTTGTGAAGTTTTTCGACGGAAAATGGATTTCGTCGAAGATTTTTGACGGAAAATGAATTCCGTCAAAAATGGATGAATAAAATAAATGCAAAAGAAATTGATTTTGTGAAGTTTTTCGACGGAAAATAGATTCCGTCGAAGATTTTTGTCGGAAAATGAATTCCGTCGAAAATGGATGATTAAAATAAATGCAAAAGAAATTGATTTTATGAAGTTTTTCGACGAAAAATGGATTCCGTTGAAGATTTTTGACGAAAAATGTATTCCGTCGAAAACGGATGAATAAAATAAATGCAAAAGAAATTGATTTTGTGAAGAGTTTTGACGGAAAATGTATTTCGTCGAAAATGGATGAATAAAATAAATGCAAAACAAAATTGATTTTGTGAAGTTTTTCGACGAAAAATGGATTCTGTCGAAGATTTTTGAAGGAAAATGAATTCCGTCGAAAATGGATGAATAAAATAAATGCAAAAGAAATTGATTTTATGAAGTTTTTCGACGAAAAATGGATTCCGTCCAAGATTTTTGACGAAAAATGTATTCCGTCGAAAACGGATGAATAAAATAAATGCAAAAGAAATTGATTTTGTGAAGATTTTTGACGGAAAATGAATTCCGTCGAAAATGGATGAATAAAATAAATGCAAAAGAAATTGATTATGTGAAGTTTTTCGACGGAAAATGGATTCCGTCGAAGATTTTTGACGGAAAATGAATTCCGTCGAAAATGGATGAATAAAATAAATGCAAAAGAAATTGATATTATGAAGATTTTCGATGGAAAATGAATTCCGTCGAAGATTTTTGACTAAAAATGTATTCCGTCGAAAATGGATAAATAAAATAAAAGCAAAAGAAATTGATTTTGTGGAGTTTTTCGATGGAAAAAGAATTTCGTCGAAAACGGATTAATAAAATAAATGCAAAAGAAATTGATTTTGTGAAGTTTATCGACGAAAAATGGATTCCGTCGAAGATTTTTGACGAAAAATGTATTCCGTCGAAAACGGATTAATAAAATAAATGCAAAAGAAATTATTTTATGAAGTTTTTCGACGCAAAATGGATTCCGTCGAAAAAGAATGAATTAAATTAATGCAAAAGAAATTTATTTTGTAAAGAGTTTCATTGGAAAATGAATTCCGTCGAACATGGATTAAAAAAATAAATGTAAAAGAAATTGATTTTTGAAGTTTTTCGACGGAAAATGGATTCCGTAGAAGATTTTTGATGGAAAATGGATTCCGTCGAATATTTTTGACGGAAAATGAATTCCGTCGAAAATGGATGAATAAAATAAATGCAAAAGAAATTGATTATATGAAGTTTTTCGACGAAAAATGGATCCCGTCGCAGATTTTTGACGAAAAATGTATTCCGTTGAAAACGGATTAATAAAATAAATGCAAAAGAAATTGATTTTGTGAAGATTTTTGACAGAAAATGTATTCCGTCGAAAATGGATGAATAAAATAAATGTAAAAGAAATTGATTTTGTGAAGTTTTTCGACGGAAAATGGATTCCGTCGAAGATTTTTGACGGAAAATGAATTCCGTCGAAAACGGATGACTAAAATAAATACAAAAGAAATTGATTTTGTGAAGTTTTTCGTCGAAAAAAGAATTTCGTCGAAAACAGATTAATAAAATAAATACAAAGGAAATTGATTTTGTAAGTTTTTTGACGGAAAATGGTTTCCGTGGAAGATTTTCGACGGAAAATATATTCCGTCGAAAATGGATGAATTAAATTAATGCAAAAGAAATTTATTTTGTGAAGTTTTTCGACAGAAAATGAATTCCGTCGAAAATAGATGAATAAAATAAATGGAAAAGAATTGATATTGTGGAATTTTTAGATGGAAAACGGATTCCGTCGAAAATGGATGAATAAAATAAATGCAAAAGAAATTGATTTTATGAAGTTTTTCGAAGAAAAATGGATTCCGTCGAAGATTTTTGACGGAGAATGGATTCCGTCGAAGATTTTTGACGGAAAATGAATTCCATCGAAAACGGATGAATAAAATAAATGCAAAAGAAATTGATTTTGTGAAGTTTTTCGATGGAAAATGGATTCCGTCGAAGATTTTTGACGGAAAATGAATTCCATCCAAAATGGATGAATAAAATAAATGCAAAAGAAATTGATTTTGTGAAGTCTTTCGACGGAAAATGGATTCCGTCGAAGATTTTTGACGGAAAATGAATTCCGTCAAAAATGGATGAATAAAATAAATGCAAAAGAAATTGATTTTGTGAAGTTTTTCGACGGAAAATAGATTCCGTCGAAGATTTTTGTCGGAAAATGAATTCCGTCGAAAATGGATGATTAAAATAAATGCAAAAGAAATTGATTTTATGAAGTTTTTCGACGAAAAATGGATTCCGTTGAAGATTTTTGACGAAAAATGTATTCCGTCGAAAACGGATGAATAAAATAAATGCAAAAGAAATTGATTTTGTGAAGAGTTTTGACGGAAAATGTATTCCGTCGAAAATGGATGAATAAAATAAATGCAAAAAAAAATTGATTTTGTGAAGTTTTTCGACGGAAAATGGATTCCGTCGAAGATTTTGGACGGAAAATGAATTCCGTCGAAAATGGATGAATAAAATAAATGCAAAAGAAATTGATTTTGTGAAGTTTTTCGACAGAAAAAGAATTTCGTCGAATCAGATGAATAAAATAAATGCAAAAGAAATTGATTTTGTGTAGTTTTTCGACGGAAAATGGATTCTGTCGAAGATTTTTGACGGAAAATGAATTCCGTCGAAAATGGATGAATAAAATAAATGCAAAAGAAATTGATTTTGTGAAGTTTTTGGATGGAAAATGGATTGCGTCGAAGATTTTTGACGGAAAATGAATTCCGTCGAAAACGGATGACTAAAATAAATACAAAAGAAATTGATTTTGTGAAGTTTTTCGTCGAAAAAAGAATTTCGTCGAAAACAGATTAATAAAATAAATACAAAGGAAATTGATTTTGTAAGTTTTTTGACGGAAAATGGATTCCGTCGAAGATTTTTGACGGAAAATGAATTCCGTCGAAAATGGATGAATAAAATAAATGCAAAAGAAATTGATTTTGTGAATTTTTTCGACGGGAAATAGATACCGTCGAAGATTTTTGACGGAAAATGAATTCCGTCGAAAATGGGTGAATAAAATAAATGCAAAAGAAATTGATTTTATGAAGTTTATCGACGCAAAATGGATTCCGTCGAAGATCTTTGACGAAAAATGTATTCCGTCGAAAACGGATTAATAAAATAAATGCAAAAGAAATTGATTTTATGAAGATTTTTGACGGAAAATGAATTCCGTCGAAAATGGATGAATAAAATAAATGCAAAAGAAATTTATTTTGTGAAGTTTTTCGACGGAAAATGGATTCCGTAGAAGATTTTTGATGGAAAGTGGATTCCGTCGAAGATTTCTGACGGAAAATGAATTCCGTCGAAAACGGATGAATAAAATAAAAGCAAAAGAAATTGACTTTATGAAGTTTTTCGACGCAAAATAGATTTCGTCGAAGATTTTGGACGAAAAATGTTTTCCGTCGAAAACAGATTAATAAGATAAATGCAAAAGAAATTGATTTTGTGAAAATTTTTGACGGAAAATGAATTCCGTCGAAAACGGATGAATAAAATAAATGCAAAAGAAATTGATTTTGCGAAGTTTTTCGACGGAAAATGGATTCCGTCGAAGATTTTTGACAGAAAATGAATTCCGTCGAAAATGGATGAATAAAATAAATGCAAAAGAAATTGATTTTATGAAGTTTTTCGACGAAAAATGGATTCCGTCGAAGATTTTTGACGGAAAATGAATTCCGTCAAAAATGGATGAATAAAATAAATGCAAAAGAAATTGATTTTGTGAAGTTTTTCGACGGAAAATGGATTCCGTCGAAGATTTTTGACGGAAAATGAATTCCGTCGAAAATGGATGAATAAAATAAATGCAAAAGAAATTGATTTTATGAAGATTTTCGATGGAAAATGAATTTCGTCGAAGATTTTTGACTAAAAATGTATTCCGTCGAAAATGGATAAATAAAATAAAAGCAAAAGAAATTGATTTTGTGAAGTCTTTCGATGGAAAAAGAATTTCGTCGAAAACGGATTAATAAAATAAATGCAAAAGAAATTGATTTTGTGAAGATTTTTGACAGAAAATGAATTCCGTCGAAAACGGATGAATATAATAAATGCAAAAGAAATTGATTTTGTTAAGTTTTTCGACGGAAAATGGATTCCGTCGAAGATTTTTGACGGAAAATGAATTCCGTCGAACACGGATGACTAAAATAAATACAAAAGAAATTGATTTTGTGAAGTTTTTCGTCGAAAAAAGAATTTCGTCGAAAACAGATTAATAAAATAAATACAAAGGAAATTGATTTTGTAAGTTTTTTGACGGAAAATGGTTTCCGTGAAGATTTTCGACGGAAAATATATTCCGTCGAAAATGGATGAATTAAATTAATGCAAAAGAAATTTATTTTGTGAAGTTTTTCGACAGAAAATGAATTCCGTCGAAAATAGATGAATAAAATAAATGGAAAAGAAATTGATATTGTGGAATTTTTAGATGGAAAACGGATTCCGTCGAAAATGGATGAATAAAATAAATGCAAAACAAATTGATTTTATGAAGTTTTTCGATGAAAAATGGATTCCGTCGAAGATTTTTGACGGAGAATGGATTCCGTCGAAGATTTTTGACGGAAAATGAATTCCATCGAAAACGGATGAATAAAATAAATGCAAAAGAAATTGATTTTGTGAAGTTTTTCGACGAAAAATGGATTCCGCCGAAGATTTTTGACGGAAAATGAATTCCGTCAAAAATGGATGAATAAAATAAAAGCAAACGAAATTGATTTTGTGAAGTTTTTCGACGGAAAATAGATTCCGTCGAAGATTTTTGACGGAAAATGAATTCCGTCGAAAATGGATGATTAAAATAAATGCAAAAGAAATTGATTTTATGAAGTTTTTCGACGAAAAATGGATTCCGTTGAAGATTTTTGACGAAAAATGTATTCCGTCGAAAACGGATGAATAAAATAAATGCAAAAGAAATTGATTTTGTGAAGAGTTTTGACGGAAAATGTATTCCGTCGAAAATGGATGAATAAAATAAATGCAAAACAAAATTGATTTTGTGAAGTTGTTCGACGGAAAATGGATTCCGTCGAAGATTTTTGACGGAAAATGAATTCCGTCGAAAATGGATGAATAAAATAAATGCAAAAGAAATTGATTTTGTGAAGTTTTTCGACAGAAAAAGAATTTCGTCGAAAACAGATTAATAAAATAAATGCAAAAGAAATTGATTTTGTGTAGTTTTTCGACGGAAAATGGATTCTGTCGAAGATTTTTGACGGAAAATGAATTCCGTCGAAAATGGATGAATAAAATAAATGCAAAAGAAATTGATTTTGTGAAGTTTTTCGATGGAAAATGGATTGCGTCGAAGATTTTTGACGGAAAATGAATTCCGTCGAAAACGGATGACTAAAATAAATACAAAAGAAATTGATTTTGTGAAGTTTTTCGTCGAAAAAAGAATTTCGTCGAAAACAGATTAATAAAATAAATACAAAGGAAATTGATTTTGTAAGTTTTTTGACGGAAAATGGATTCCGTCGAAGATTTTGGATGGAAAATGAATTCCGTCGAAAATGGATGAATAAAATAAATGCAAAAGAAATTGATTTTGTGAATTTTTTCGACGGGAAATAGATACCGTCGAAGATTTTTGACGGAAAATGAATTCAGTCGAAAATGGATGAATAAAATAAATGCAAAAGAAATTGATTTTATGAAGTTTATCGACGCAAAATGGATTCCGTCGAAGATTTTTGACGAAAAATGTATTCCGTCGAAAACGGATTAATAAAATAAATGCAAAAGAAATTGATTTTATGAAGATTTTTGACGGAAAATGAATTCCGTCGAAAATGGATGAATAAAATAAATGCAAAAGAAATTGATTTTGTGAAGTTTTTCGACGGAAAATGGATTCCGTAGAAGATTTTTGCATGGAAATGAAGTGGATTCCGTCGAAGATTTTTGACGAAAAATGTATTCCGTCGAAAATGGATGAATAAAATAAATGCAAAAGAAATTGACTTTATGAAGTTTTTCGACGCAAAATAGATTTCGTCGAAGATTTTGGACGAAAAATGTTTTCCGTCGAAAACGGATTAATAAGATAAATGCAAAAGAAATTGATTTTGTGAAAATTTTTGACGGAAAATGAATTCCGTCGAAAACGGATGAATAAAATAAATGCAAAAGAAATTGATTTTGCGAAGTTTTTCGACGGAAAATGGATTCCGTCGAAGATTTTTGACAGAAAATGAATTCCGTCGAAAATGGATGAATAAAATAAATGCAAAAGAAATTGATTTTATGAAGTTTTTCGACGAAAAATGGATTCCGTCGAAGATTTTTGACGGAAAATGAATTCCGTCAAAAATGGATGAATAAAATAAATGCAAAAGAAATTGATTTTGTGAAGTTTTTCGACGGAAAATGGATTCCGTCGAAGATTTTTGACGGAAAATGAATTCCGTCGAAAATGGATGAATAAAATAAATGCAAAAGAAATTGATTTTATGAAGATTTTCGATGGAAAATGAATTCCGTCGAAGATTTTTGACTAAAAATGTATTCCGTCGAAAATGGATGAATAAAATAAAAGCAAAAGAAATTGATTTTGTGAAGTTTTTCGATGGAAAAAGAATTTCGTCGAAAACGGATTAATAAAATAAATGCAAAAGAAATTGATTTTGTGAAGTTTATCGACGAAAAATGGATTCCGTCGAAGATTTTGGACGGAGAATGAATTCCGTCGAAAATGGATGAATAAAATAAATGCAAAAGAAATTATTTTATGAAGTTTTTCGACGAAAAATGAATTCCGTCGAAGATTTTTGATGAAAAAAGTATTCCGTCGAAAACGGATGACTAAAATAAATACAAAAGAAATTGATTTTGTGAAGTTTTTCGACGGAAAAAGAATTTCGTCGAAAACAGATTAATAAAATAAATACAAAGGAAATTGATTTTGTAAGTTTTTCGACGGAAAATGGATTCCGTCGAAATTTTTTGATGGAAAATGAATTCCATCGAAAACGGATGAATAAAATAAATGCAAAAGAAATTGATTTTGTGAAGTTTTTCGACGCAAAATGGATTCCGTCGAAAAAGAATGAATTAAATTAATGCAAAAGAAATTTATTTTGTAAAGTGTTTCAACAGAAAATGAATTCCGTCGAACATGGATTATTAAAATAAATGTAAAAGAAATTGATTTTTGAAGTTTTTCGACGGAAAATGGATTCCGTAGAAGATTTTTGATGGAAAATGGATTCCGTCGAATATTTTGGACGGAAAATGAATTCCGTCGAAAATGGATGAATAAAATAAATGCAAAAGAAATTGATTTTATGAAGTTTTTCGACGAAAAATGGATCCCGTCGAAGATTTTTGACGAAAAATGTATTCCGTTGAAAACGGATTAATAAAATAAATGCAAAAGAAATTGATTTTGTGAAGATTTTTGACAGAAAATGAATTCCGTCGAAAACGGATGAATAAAATAAATGCAAAAGAAATTGATTTTATGAAGTTTTTCGACGAAAAATGGATTCCGTCGAAGATTTTTGACGGAAAATGAATTCCGTCAAAAATGGATGAATAAAATAAATGCAAAAGAAATTGATTTTGTGAAGTTTTTCGACGGAAAATGGATTCCGTCGAAGATTTTTGACGAAAAATGAATTCCGTCGAAAATGGATGAATGAAGTAAATGCAAAAGAAATTGATTTTATGAAGATTTTCGATGGAAAATGAATTCCGTCGAAGATTTTTGACTAAAAATGTATTCCGTCGAAAATGGATGAATAAAATAAAAGCAAAAGAAATTGATTTTGTGAAGTTTTTCGATGGAAAAAGAATTTCGTCAAAAACGGATTAATAAAATAAATGCAAAAGAAATTGATTTTGTGAAGTTTATCGACGAAAAATGGATTCCGTCGAAGATTTTGGACGGAGAATGAATTCCGTCGAAAATGGATTAATAAAATAAATGCAAAAGAAATTATTTTATGAAGTTTTTCGACGGAAAATAGATTCCGTCGAAGATTTTTGACGAAAAAAGTATTCCGTCGAAAACGGATGACTAAAATAAATACAAAAGAAATTGATTTTGTGAAGTTTTTCGACGGAAAAAGAATTTCGTCGAAAACAGATTAATAAAATAAATACAAAGGAAATTGATTTTGTAAGTTTTTCGACGGAAAATGGATTTCGTCGAAAATTTTTGACGGAAAATGTATTCCGTCGAAAACGGATGAATAAAATAAATGCAAAAGAAATTGACTTTATTGAAGTTTTTCGACGCAAAATGGATTCTGTCGAAAAAGAATGAATTAAATTAATGCAAAAGAAATTTATTTTGTAAAGTGTTTCAACAGAAAATGAATTCCGTCGAACATGGATTAATAAAATAAATGTAAAAGAAGTTGATTTTTGAAGTTTTTCG
>JAVKPL010005325.1:0-23807 GCA_032173675.1 Gastrolobium villosum | reverse complement strand
ACACAAGCTGATAGGGAGACATTCCTATCGGAGTTTTGTATGCAGTTCGGTATGCCCACAGTGCATCATCCAGTCTTTTTGACCAATCCTTTAGAGAAATACTGACAGTCTTTTCCAGGATTCGCTTCAGTTCCCTATTGGAAACTTCCACTTGGCCACTTGTCTGTGGATGATAAGGTGTAGCGACCTTATGCCTGACACCATATTTTGTTAACAGATTTTCAAACTGCTTATTGCAAAAATGAGAGCCTCCATCACTTATGATTGCTCTTGGCACTCCAAATCTGGTAAAGATATTCTTTCTTAGGAAGTTTACAACCACCTTCGCATCATTAGTAGGAAGAGCTGTTGCCTCAACCCACTTAGAAACGTAATCCACAGCTACCAGAATGTACTGGTTGGAATAGGAAGATGGAAATGGTCCCATGAAATCAATCCCCCATAAATCAAATAATTCCACCTCCATAATAGTGTTTAGAGGCATTTCATCTTTCCGGGAAATGTTCCCTGTCTTTTGGCATCTTTCGCATTTTTCCACATACTCTCTGGCATCTTTGAAAAGAGTAGGCCAGTAATACCCACTTTGCAATACCTTTTGTGCAGTTCTGTTTCCACCAAAATGACCACCATAATCAGAATTGTGACAATGCCATAAAATTTCCTTGATTTCCAATTCTGATACACATCTTCTCAAGATTCCATCAGCACATTGGAAATATAGGAATGGATCATCCCATACATACCTCCTGGCATCATGTAAGAACTTTTTCACTTGTTGCTTTGTGAGATCAGGGGGTACTTTCTTGATGACCTTAAAATTAACAAAATCAGCAAACCATGGTTCCATATGTAGTGCAAAAATTGGTTCTTCAGATAATTTCACAGATATTGCAAGGACTTGTTCATCCGGAAAATAATCGTTGATTTCTAAAGCAGGATCATCTTGTAGGGTCTTCTCTCGGATTCTGGATAAGTGATCCGCAACCTTATTTTCCATTCCTGACTTGTCTTTGATCTCTAAATCAAACTCTTGAAATAACAACATCCACCTTAACAGCCGTGGTTTTGCATTTTGTTTAGAGATCAAATACTTTATTGCTGCGTGATCAGTAAAAATGATGGTCTTGGCACCAAGGAGATATGGTCTAAATTTATCAAGTGCATAGACCACAGCGAGCATCTCTTTCTCTGTTGTTGCATAGTTTACCTGTGCTTCATTCAGAACTTTGCTAGCATAATAAATTACGTGCAACAGTTTGTTTCTTCGTTGGCCAAGAACAGCACCAATAGCTAGATCACTAGCATCGCACATCAACTCAAATGGCATACTCCAATCAGGTGAAACCAAGACAGGAGCAGTAGTGAGTTTTTCCTTTAATAAATTAAAGGCTTTGAGACACGCATCATCAAAAACGAACTCATTGTCTTTCATGAGAAGTTGACTTAGTGGCTTGGCAATTTTAGAGAAGTCTTTGATGAATCTTCTATAAAAGCCAGCATGACCAAGGAAACTCCTCACTCCATTAACATTAATTGGAGGAGGTAGTTTTTCAATGAGCATTAATTTTGCCCTATCAACTTCTATACCTTCCTTAGAAATTTTGTGTCCAAGCACAATGCCTTCTTGGACCATGAAGTGACATTTTTCCCAGTTAAGGACCAGGTTTGTCTCCTGACACCTTTTCAGTACTTTAGATAAGTTGCCTAAGCAATCATCAAAGCAAGAGCCAAATACCGAAAAGTCATCCATGAATACTTCTAAGAACTTTTCTACCATATCTGAGAAGATCGATAACATGCACCTTTGAAAAGTAGCAGGTGCATTGCACAATCCAAACGGCATTCTCCTATAGGCAAAAACGCCAAAAGGACAAGTGAATGCTGTCTTTTCTTGATCTTCTGGAGTCACTGCAATTTGATTATAACCACTGTACCCATCAAGGAAACAATAATATGAATGACCTGCTAACCTTTCCAGCATTTGATCCACAAAAGGGAGAGGAAAATGATCCTTCCTAGTTGCTTCATTAAGCCGTCTGTAGTCAACACACATTCTCCATCCAGTAATTGTCCTGGTAGAGATTAATTCATCTTTATCGTTCTTTACCACAGTGACACCTCCTTTCTTCGGCACAGTTTGTACAGGACTTACCCATGCAGTGTCTGATATTGAATAAATCATTCCAGCATCAAGAAGTTTAACTACTTCTTTTCTCACCACTTCTTTCATCATGGGGTTCAATCTCCTTTGAGGCTGCCTTACAGGTTTGATATCATTCTCCATGAGAATTTTATGCGTACAGAAGGAAGGGCTTATACCCTTAAGATCAGCCATGGACCATCCTAAAGCAGTCTTATGCTTTAAAAGAATTTCTTTCAGTTTCTTCTCATCATTAGCAGATAAACTGTTATTTATGATCACTGGATATGTTTCATTGTCACCCAGGAACATATACTTTAGGGCTGGAGGTAGCTCCTTAAGATCAACTTTAGGAGCACCTATTTCCTTGTCAGAAGTTTTCTGTTCAAGCAACTCATTAGCAACTTTAATGTCTTCCTCAAAAGGGATATGATCTCTTTCTTGCAATTCAACAGTAAATTCTTGCAAGGGAGTCTCATCTTCATGCATCACTTCCTCTAAGACATTAATTTCAAAACAATCACTATCATCATCTGGTCTTTTTATTGCTTCAAAGACATTGACAGTGATTGTGTCTTCATTCATCCTTAGCACCAGCTTTCCCTGTTCTACATCAATCATTGCACGAGCTGTGGCCAGGAAAGGTCTACCCAATATGAGAGGCATTTCATTCTCAACCTCCATATCAAGCACAATAAAATCAGCCGAAAAGATGAACTTGTCAATTTTTACCAGAACATCTTCGACTATTCCACTTGGTTTCCTCAAGGATCTATCAGCCAGCTGAAGAGAAACCAGAGTAGGCTTCAATTCAGTGATCCCTAAGGCTTTACAAACAGATAAGGGCATCAGATTAATACTTGCCCCTAAATCACACAAAGCTTTGCCAATCTTTGTGTCTCCTATTTCAATTTCAATATTAAAGCTTCCAGGATCACGAAGTTTGGGAGGAAACTTCCTAGTGATAATAGCACTGCACTTCTCATTAAGTGCAACTGTTTGGCATTCCTGTAGCTTTTGCTTCCTGGAAAGGAGGTCTTTCATGAATTTGGCGTAGTTTGGCATATTAGCCAATGCTTCAGCGAACGGAATGTTCACATGCAATTTCTTGAAAAGATCAAGAAATCTGTCATAACTCTTGGCTTTTAATTCTGGCTTCAACCTTCCAGGATAAGGTGCCATTTTCAGCAGATACTCTTCACTTAGTTCAAATTTTTCTTTTGGAAGAGTAGCTGTCTCCTTCTCATCATCAGTTGGTTTCGATACTTCAGGAGATTCTTCTTCTTCTTTTTCAGGTTTCTCCTCTTGTTCGATCTTCTTTTCCTTCTCAATAGGTTTTGGTGGTGATGATACCACTTTCCCACTTCTAGTTGTAACTGCCAAACAATCTTCCTTAGGGTTAGTAGTGGTGTTACCAGGAAAGGTACCTGGAGCTCTATCAGATAATTGTTGGGCTAGTTGACCAATCTGATATTCCAGGTTCTTGATTGAAGCTTTTGTATTTCTGGAATCAGCTCTGCTCTCCTCAATGAAAGCATTGGTACTTCTTTGATTAGCCTTACTTTCCTCCATGAAAGCGTTAGTACTTTGTGCTAATGTTCCGACTAAACGTTCCAGGTCAGAAGGCTCTTTTTTTGGAATAGGTGGTGGTTTTAGATAATTGTCTGATGTCATATCTAAACCAGTACCTTGATAATTTTTCCTCTGGTAATTAGTACCACTAGCAGCATTATTTTGATTTCTTGAGAAATTTTGATTAGGGCGCTGATCATACCAAATACCATTTACCTGAAATTGTTGAGTAGAATCTGAGGACATCAATGTAGGACAAGTATTGGTATCATGATCTTCATGACAATACTCACAATCAAGGACAACTGCGCTTGCTTGAACTTTGGAAAGTTGCATCCTTTCAAACTTCGCATGCAGATTGGACATTTGTTGGGATAACAACTTTTGTTCTGCCAACATTGCACTATTATCATTGATCGGCACTGCTTCCCTTTTCCCGGTCCTTATAGATGTTTCATTCTCGTTCTTAGCTAACTTGTCAATAAGATGATATGACTCAGAAGCTAATTTATCACCCAAAGAACCGCCTGCTGCAGTATTAATCACCAATTTTGTTTCTGGTAAACAACCATTGAAGAAGATTCTCACTTGGTCCCCTTGAGATAGGTTATAATGAGGAACCTTTCTCATGAGGGCCTTGAATCTATTCCAAGAAGCGCAGATGGTCTCTCCAAATTGTTGTTTGAAGGAGGTGATATCATTCACCATGTTGTTGTATTTCTCCATGGGGAAGAACTCTGCAAAGAATTTTTCAGATAAATTGTCCCAAGAAATGATGCTATCCGCAGGTTGTCTTTCCATCCAATCAAGAGCTTTTCCTTTAACAGAAAAAGGAAAAAGTCTTAATCGTATTGCATCATCAGAAACATGTGGAGGCTTTGTAGAGTCACAGATTCGTAAAAATCTGTCAATGAATCTGTGAGGATCTTCATTGTCCTCTCCTCCATACTTTTCTCTTTCGGCCAACTGAATGATGTTGGACTTGAGCTCCCATTGATTGTTCCCAAGTTCTGGTGGAACAATTCCAGCATTGGGCCTGTTGAAGACAGGTGTGAGGATGGTGTTCATCCTAGGATCAGCATTCTGATTAGGAGCGGCCATCTCTAGAGTTTCAGCTACTGGAATGGAAGTTGTCTGTGCCCTTTTTCTTTCCTTCTCTTTTTGAGCAATTCGTTCGCTTCTCCTTAGAAAAGCACTGCTTTGCATACAACTTCAGAGAAAAGATTAGTAGCACAGATTCAAAACAAAAATAAAATAAAAATAAAAACAATTTAATCTTTAAAATCAAGATTAATTGATTTAAGAAAACACTCCCCGGCAACGGCGCCAAAAACTTGACGTGAATCGGCAAGTGTACCGAATCGCGCAAGTAATACAGTGATAAATCACAGTTCGTATCCACAGAGAGTGTGTTTAAATCAATTAAAACTCTTTCTTTTAAGATTAAATATTTCAAAAGGGTTTTGACACGAATGTCAGGATTGTGTGGAAATTTGATTTGTAAATTTAAAAGACTTGTTTTTGGTTCTTTTTGAAAAAGAATTGAAATAAGGGTTTAAATATATGAGAAAAGCGTTGTAGTAGGGAACACTCACCAATGATCCCCACCTTTTACTCTGGATTAAGTTAAGTATTAATATATAAATCGTGAACTTAGATAATTATCAGATAAAAGTATCAATAGTTAATTCTCAATCCCTTGAGTAATTAACCCTTTAATCTCATATAGAACCCTAATTCCTTGAGGTGCCCTATATGAGATCAAGCATAACGATCGATAATTGAAACATCTACAATATGAATCATGTCTATGTCTAGATCATGTTCATACCGTCGTTCTATCCCCTTTCCGGATTAAAGACCTCAGATCCCTCTTGTTGGCCCTAATCCTCAGATTTATTATTACTTACTAGATTGATCGGATCTAATAATAACAATAACAATACGAACAGAATAGAACGAAATTCAAAAGATAAATATATTCATAAAAACTCAATCCATTGTATCAGGGGTTCACAAGGGTTCGTGACCCTAACTACAGCAAAGAGGTTCTAGCCAACCATTATCATGGCTAGAATCAAGTATTCAAACGAAAACATAAACTATCAGAACTACAGAAAGGTAGAAGAAAAGATCTCTCTCAGAACTTCCGCCTCCGAATGATCTCAGTTGTGTAGAATATCAGATGTCCTTCTAGGGTTGCCTTATGCCCTTTTTATAACCAGAAATTCCTCTTTTTCTCGCAACTGACAGCTGTCTCTCTCAATCCCACGCTTGGAGCGCAGGATTCACGCTCCAAGCGTGGAGCTTCTGCCAATTTTGTTTCCTCCACGCTCCAAGCGTGGAACTTGGAGTTCCACGCTTGAAGCGTGGACTCACTGTTCTGAAGTCCTTTCCCACGCTTCAAGCGTGGATTCCTACGCTTGGAGCGTGGGGCTTCTGTCTGATTCTTCTTCTTACTCCTTTATTTGTTATTTTCCTCCTGTAAACATGAAGAATTTGAGTGAGAGAGTGTCTGACAATTTTATTCAATAATTTCACCACATATACACTTTTATACACAGTTTTAGATCTGATTTCCTGCTGTTTTTGATCTATAAAAGTATATATGCTGGGAGCATATCAGCTGCATATCTTTCCCTTCTCATTGGACAGTGGAGCTAAGGACTGGTTGTACTACTTGCCACCTTCCTCCATTGTAAGCTGGAATGATATGTCAAGTTGTTTCTGGAGAAATTCTTCCCTTCATCCAGAGCCACCACAATCAGAAAGGATATCAGTGGCATAAAGCAGGCTAATGGGGAGAACATGCATGAGTATTGGGAGCGGTTCAAAAGGCTTTATACAAGCTGTCCACACCATCAGATTCCAGAAAATCTCTTGATTGTTTATTTCTATGAAGGGTTGCTGCCTATGGATATAAATCTTTTAGTCCTTTTTCTTCCCATGTTATATACAACCCTTGTTTAGTCCTTTTTCCCTATATTTTCTATTATTTATTTAGTTATTTATCTAATTATTTTCCGCTCTATTTTATTTTTTTCCTTTTATTTATCTATTTTATTATTACTATGTATTGTTTCTACTTTTTTCTCTTATCTATCATCATTTTCACTTTATTTTTATTCTATTTTATTGGATTTTTCTTTTTTAATTTTCAATTTTAATTTATTTATTTATTTTTCCCCTTCTTTTCCCTCAATGTTTTCTTATTTTTCATTTGGGTTCATCGACAGCTAATACCAACTAATCTCGGATAAAGATATTGTTGATCTTGATGTTGAACGACGTAGGTTTGATTCCTTTGTTTGGGAAATGGATGGAATTGTAAGAGTTATAACTTTAGTAGAGTGAAATTATCCCATAACCCCAACATTGGAGCGAATAAAATTGAAAATATTGGATCCACTAAGATGTAACATACTTCATCATGTTCCATTTCTTTCCTTCCAATTTTACGAAATTCAAACGACGGTAAATTATGGTATTCCGCTCCGTACCTCTTCATTTCATCTCTTCCACCAAAACAAACATAGCCTAAAATAAAATGATAAAAAGAACACAAGATTATCTTCTGTTTTTGATAGAATTCAATGTCGTCAATTGATCCATGTAGCCAACCTCACCTAGTGGGATAGGTATTGGATGTTGTTTGATGGGCCTTAAAGTGAGAAAGTTAGTTAGGAAATTCTTCTAGAAGGTTCTTAGAGAATAGGATAAAAGGAGTGGGAGTGAGTGGCGTGAGGTAGGCATGTATTAAGTGAATAATGGAGAATTTGGGGGTCTCTTGAAGTGGAAATTTGTTGGCTTTGAGGGTGAGTTGGGGCTGTTTGGTGTATTTTTCTACATTTAATCTTTGTAAGGAACTTGTCTCCATTTATGTTTTCATCAATTTCAGATTAATAAAACTAGGTGCCATCAATTTGGTATCAGAGCATCTTCGATCTAAAGGTGCTTCTGATAAATGAAAACCATGGGAGGAATCAGAGATTTTGAGCTTAGGAAAATGTTGACGAAAATGGCAAAAATTATATATGAGGCATCAGAGAAGACAGAGTTCTAAAAAAATCAAAGATAAAAAATGAAAGAAAGAAAGAAAATGCAGCAACAGGGAAAGAAAAAAAAGAAGAAAAAAGAGGCATGATCAGAAGAAGGAAACGTAGAAAGAAGAAATTAAAAAAAAAAGGAAAAAAAGATGAAGAACCAGAGAAAGAAGGAAAAGCAGAAGAAGAAAAAAAGAAATCGATGAAGAAAAAGAAGGCAAAAAAAGCGGTGTTTTAAAACCTCACCCCGCCCGGGTCAATTCTGACCCCTCCCATCTAAGGGTTGGGGTCACAAGTTGGACCCTATATACATATCGACCACTCCGACCTCAAAACCCGGCCGGGTTTCAGTGACTTTCGGGTCAAAGGGGGTCACTGCATTTTTTATTTAAATTCCATAAAACATCATTTTATTAAAAAAATAAAATAAAAATGCTAGCAAGACTCGCAAGAAATGAAGAAGCAGATTGAAACATAAATGAAGATGCAGAAGAAATTGGAGAAAAGGAAAAAGGAAAAGTGCAAGAAAATGAAGAATGAGCAAAAGAAAAAGAACCGGAAGCATCAAGCTCCTCATGGCCCTATAATTTAATAATACACATAAATTTAAAAGGAACAAAGTTCAGCTTGAGGAAGGAATAATTTGAACAGTCCATAGACTGTCCTGGTTTCACACTCGAGAAAGCAATTATCAGTAGGGGTGTGCAAAATAACTATAAAAGTGGGTCGAACCATGAACCGAATCGAACCGCTCCATAAAATAACCGGTTTTAAAAAACTAGTTCATGAACCGAACCGGTTTTTAAAGAACCGGTTCATGAACCGAACCGGTTTTTAGAACCGGTTTAAGAACCGAACCGGTTTTTAGAACCGGTTTAAGAACCGAACCGTTTCCGAACCGAACCGAACCATTTTCAAACCAAACCAAATTAAGTTTTATAACTTTATTTTTTAAAATTTTTAATTTTTTTTCTTTTCAAAAGAGGGTCGACCCGAACCGGTTCCAAACCACTTCCGAACCGGTTCCGAACCGAACAGAACCACTTTCGAACCGAACCGAACCACTTCCGAACCGAACCAGTTTTGGACCGAACCGAACCACTTTCGAACCGAACCACTTAAACCAATTCGGTTCGGTTTTTCAAAAAAACCGGTTCGGTTCGACCCATGCACATCCCTAATTATCAGCATCAAACTCTAACACAAGAATATCACAATTACATGTTTCCTCTGACTTCAGCCTCATGATGAAAACTATTGGTAAGTAAACATGTTTATTGTTTTGGAAGCCTGATAAGGACCAACCACGATAAATAGGGAACACAAATCAAAAGAACGAAAACTGACTTTGTATGTATATATTGCACTCAATATATAGTTACAAGTATGAAATGCAACATCACCACATTCATCTTCCTAAACAACTACAGAGGGATATTGACTAACAATTGTCAATCATTCACCTCCTTTAACAGAAAAAATCACTCAGCAAAGGATACAGCAAAGGATAGCTAAACAAGCAAGAAAAGAAAGATAAATGTGAAGCGGTTGGAGAGGCTCCACTCTCTCCCAAGGTTTCAACCTTCTTTCAATGATTCACGATCCCCATCCCACTACCCACAACGTTCCTTTTATTCCCCTTCTCACGTGGTGTCTCACACTCTTAAGTTTGTTGCAACAGACTTTGCTGAGTCATCAGCTTTACTTGGGCCTTGAGCACTGTTATTTTGAGCCCAAATCTTCCTGTGTTTGTCCCTCTTATAAACTTGGTTGGGTTTGGGCTGGGCTGTATCAAAGCCCCTACACGCAAAGTGTCTCAATATGTCATTTTAAAATAGCACTCAAGTACTGAGAAGAAGTTATTCAATGAGAGTAGTGAGAACAAATATTTGTGTCAGTGCAAAAATTACCAACTTATAGCATTCAATATTTTCATACCAAGTTGCAAATTACCTTAGGTTCAAATAGCACCTACTCACCCTTGAAGACATGTAGAAAGAGAGAAAAAGGTTTAAACTCTATTTGGTTTTTTTTTTGGTTTGTCTGTGTTTATGTATAACAGCTTGTGACCAATTTATAATTGAAAAATAACCATTCAATACCTCTACATGTGTCTCATGAATCTTCCTTTTTTGGTGACGTGTCATCTTCAGACCTGTTGCCCCCTGGGAAATAATAAGTGCAATTTTCTAAATGAGTTGAGTCATAAAAATTAACTCGTGACTTATTAAGTGAATCAATTTTCATTGACTTCCGGCAAACCAACAAAATTGATGAATGGTCCGAATTTAAAAACAATATAGTTAATTGCACAGTCTTAAATTACAGTTACACATGTGAGACTCCTTTTTTGTCAACAACCTAACAATAGTTAGATTTTACTTTAGTTATTTTAAGGTTACTCCCAATGAACATTCCCTTTTGACTTATGTGCCAAGAAAGCGAAAATTTAAGTAACCTTTTTCGTCCACGTCGTAATTAATAACATTTTTCAAGTCATTTTCCCCATGTAACCTATTTGATATATAATTATAAGTTTTTTATTTGACACAAATATTTAATAAGTATTAGAATCAACTTCTTTTGATTTAAACAAAATATATAATCAAAATATTTCAAATAAATTTTTTCTCAATTTTTTAATATAAAATAATAATTAAAAACATAATAATTATATGACTCAATTTTTTTTTATTTGAGTAAATATTTGAAGGAACATTTAATATAAATTTATATACACAATTTATATATAATTTTTTGTAAATTGCATGTTAATATTCTAATATAATCTTACACATTAAATTATTTTTTTTGAGACATGAAAAATTGATATACTTTCTTTTAACCTTATTTTATTTTTAAATTTTATTTTTAATTTTTTATTTAATTTTAATTATATAGTTAATAATTTTAATCATGTAGTTCAAGATAGGCATAATTAAACACACACAAAAAAAAAAAAACAAGTAAAATATACGCACCAGGAAGATAAACATGAAGAAGGTGTGCTTCATCGTTTTCTTTCATCTCTGACTTGGGCTGGAAATATTCATACAGAGGTTGAAGGGGTGGTTGTGCTCTAAATGTAGGTGCTCTTGGCCTCAAAGCCATTGCCCTTATTCCTTTTCTTTCTGTGCTTTAGTTTTGTACCTCACCAATGAATAAAATGTGTTTAACGCTTTGGATAGGATCCTATCTGGATCATTGGTTTGGATGTGTATATAAATGGAGTCCTGCGCGGTTTTCTTGTTGGAGAGACTATTCCTTTTTGTGTACATTGGTTTGTTAATGCAATTGGGTTTTTCCCCTTCCCTCGGTGAGTTGAAGTATAACTTCTCCTAGAAATAAAGCAATGTTCTTTGTTTTTCCCATACACTTGCATAGCTAGGCGTGCAATTTTCATGTATTCATAATGTGAAAAACTAAGTGTTACTTTTCATTATAGGTTTTATTCCTGATTCTGGCAACTTCAGTCTGTGGCTACTGGCTGTTCACATGATGAAAACTGCTCCGAATGGCCCAACTACTGGCAGCCCAATGGCTCAGGCCCAACTCCAGGCTCCAACCCACGTTAGCCCTAAGGGCTGTCAATGATCCTCCCATCCCCCAATGCTGCGACGCTTCCAAGGGGAAGCACCAAAACATCCTATTTTAGGACCTTAACACCCAAAGGCGACCGTCACATGCACCTTAAAAGGAAACGACCCCTTTTGCCCTACGCTGACACTGCCAGGCACTGCACCTACCACGTCCAACACTGCCACCATGGGAGTGAATCCCAAGGAGAGTTGACCCCTCTCCTCACCAACCCACACCACCTTCCCTAGGCATACCATGAAGGTATCTTATGTATCGTTATTATGCTCATTCATGTTAAGTCACACATACACACACCTAACCCCATTGTTGATTACTTACTTCATACTTGGAATAGTGCCTCTTAGCTTGGTCATTATCTGTGCTAAGGGTATTGATAACACATAATTTAATACACTTATTTATTACTCTTGGTTGGTAATTTTATGATTTATTTGAATTAAATAAAGGTCTTTTGGGTCAAATCACAATTCTAGATTTTGATTGGGTTTAATTGATTTTCGTCATAATTTTCCAGATTTATAATACTTTCGTATTTTGACCATATCTCAATCTACAGATGTCCGATTGACTCCGTCCTTGTTGCGTTTTGCAGCTAACAAATAGGGCTACAATCTCTATTTCATCTACTAAAGCCCAATTCGGACAGGAAGATGGTCGAAACCCGAGCTCAAGATGACGTGTTTTTGCTGAAATTTTATTTTGACGTTTGGACTTGTAATTCCCATTAGGACCCAATGTGTTTAGAGCCCAAGGCCATGTTTTATTGTTTTATTTTATTTTATTCAGCTTTTATTTTATGTATGGGCCGAAGCGGTGAAACCCTAGCCGTTCTGAATGACGGCTATTTAAGGGAGACTTTAGGAAACCCTTCGGCAGTTAGATTTTGGAAGTTTGACGACAGACAAGTTTTCTCTGAATTTCAATTCTGTTCTTCTTCTTCATTTTCTGCTCTTATTCTTTTTAATTTTTAATTATGTTTACCTTAGCCATGCGAGGCTAAGATCCTTTTAATCAACCTAAGGGTAACAGATTCCATGGATTAGTCTTGAGGATCTGCGCTTTGTTTTAAATCAGTTGTGTTTCCCTTCCCAACTCATATTGATATCGTGCGATCGCGGATATTCAATCTGAGGTTCGCGATTGCGATAATGGAAAGTGATTAATCATCAGATTTGATGATTAGATTGATTGACCCTATGACCTTAAATCAATTGGGCTGATACTCTGCAATTGTATGAGTAGAAGCACCGTATTTGATCAAATGCTAAGCGATCGCTTAGAGAGGGTTGTCAATTGGAAATAAGGATTCTGATTCAATTGACAACAATCACGATTCTGATATCTTTTAATCCGAGGGAAGACGTCCATGGAACCCTAACCTTAGGTTGGTTAATTTTTAATTACGAATTTTAATTCCAATTTTATATTCTGCCTTTTAAATTATTAAACTGAAATCAAAAACCCCCATTTTATTTTCTGCTTTCAGCAGCGATTTTCACCCAAACAATTTCCTTGAGAGACGACTTAGGGTTTCCACTTTACTGCAGATTTTCTGAACCCTAAATAAAATTAATTTTTAATTTGCGCGAGTTCCACAACTCGTGTCAAATTTGGCGCCGTTACCGGGGAAATTGCATCGGTCTAAATTGTTTTCTGATTCAGTTTCTGTTTTTTATTTTTCTATTTATGTTTCTTTTAATTCTCTTTTTTTTTTGTTTCTATTTTTTTTTTCTAATTAGTGAATATTAATAGTAGATTAGATTTTGTTAGGATTTTGATTAGACTTTGTTTCCAATCATTCCTAATCTTCTGATTCTTTTAAAATTTTGATTAGATAGATTAGATTTTGTTATATTTAGATTCCTTTATTCTTTTATTTTATTTTATTTATTTTTATTTTATTTTTTATTTTATTTTGTTCCTTTTGCTCTTTCTTTCCTTTTATTTTTTATTTTAATTTTTTTAATTTTTTTAATTTTTTAATTTTTTAATTTTTTAATTTTAATTTTTTTTTATTTTAATTTTAATTGTATTTTTATTTATTTATTTTTTTATTTTTTAAATCGTTCAATAGTATTTCCAATTTTATTTTGGCTAATTTCTACTGTAGTTTAAATATACTAATTTTTTATAGGGTACATTTTATTTTATTTTTGTAGTTATAGTGTCATTAATTCAAAAAAAAAAAAAACATGGATAATAGAAGCTTAAGGCAATTGGCTGCACCTGATGTTAACTATCAGCCTTTTTGCATTCGTTATCTTGATCTTGATACTGGTTTTAAACTTAAGTCTAGTCTTATCCATTTGCTTCCCAAGTTTCATGGTCTTTTAGGTGAGGATCCATATAAACATTTGAAAGAGTTTCATGTAGTCTGCAGCACTATGAAGCCACCAGGGGTGAATGAGGAGCAAGTCAAGCTGCATGCCTTTCCTTTCTCATTGGACAGTGGAGCTAAGGATTGGTTGTATTACTTGCCACCTTCCTCCATTGTAAGCTGGAATGATATGTCAAGATTGTTTATGGAGAAATTCTTCCCTTCATCCAGAGCCACCACAATCAGAAAGGATATCAGTGGCATAAAGCAGGCTAATGGGGAGAACATGCATGAGTATTGGGAGCGGTTTAAAAGACTTTGTGCAAGTTGTCCATACAATCATATTCCAAAAAGTCTCTTGATTGTTTACTTCTATGAAGGATTGCTGCCTACGGATAGGAATCTTTTAGATGCAGCTAGTGGAGGAGTCCTGAGCAATAAAACCCATGTTGAGGCAAAAGAATTGATTGTTGAGATAGCGGCTAATTACATTAATTACATTAGCTAACAGGAGTAGTATTCACTCATCTGGTTTGATTGAGGATGTATTGGTCAGAGTTAATAATATGATTTTTCTTGTTGACTTCTACATTTTAGAAATGGAGAGTGAGACTGCTACTAGTAGATCACCAATTATACTTGGTAGGCCTTTCATGAGAACAACAAGGACCAAAATAGATGTGCATGCTAGGACTCTATCCATGGAATTTGGTGATAGCATTTTACATTTTACTATATTTGATTCCATGTAGCATTCTAAGGTTCAGGTTGATCATTCAATTTCATGCATAAAAGTGATTCATGATGTGGCTGATAAGGTTGATTCTGAATTGATTAGTGATCGTGCATTACCTATGGATTATGACTTGCATATTAATGTTAATTCCGAATTTGTACTAAATGTGAAGTTAGGCAAGACTCCCCATTCTGGTAATGATTTTGATCCTAACCCTCATGGACCCAAGATGAAATGGATACCAAAAAGTTCTTCCTCTGTTTTTAGTATGCAGAAAAGTTTGCGTAAGGTTGGAAGAAAAGATCAAGAGAAGAAGAAATGCACACAGAAAAGAAAGCCCCTAAAGTTGCGTGATAAGCAGATGGGGAAGACTTGCACAATGATTGGCCATCACCTCAAAGTTGTTCATGAAGGACCCCAGAAGCAAACTGTGGAGACAGAGGCTCTGCTCACTGATGCTGTTTATCCTCCTTAGGGAGTTCAGGGAGTCTTCTTCCCTCTTTTTCTTTTCTTTCTGTTATTTTCATTTTTCTTTTTCTTTCTTTCTTTCAGTCTTTGATTTTCATAGGTAGGTTTTCCTTTTCTTTCTGGTTATTATTGAGTGTTACATGGAGTAGACCTAGATCACAATGTTTGATAATAAAGTCCGTTAGGCTTTGATCTCAATTCTTGGATTGCAATACTTGTTGATTGATGCTGTGATGTTGATTGCATAATTTGGTCAATACATCCTCAATCGCTATTTCATCTACTGCATCCCAATTCGGAATGAAGATGGTCGAAACCCGAACTCAAGATGACGGATGTAATGTCCCACATCGGTTGGAAAGGAGAACGAAGCATGCCATATATATGGGTGTGGATACCTTTCCTAGTGGAGGCCTTTTGGGGTAACCCCAGAACGTAAAACCGTGAGTCCCGGAAGGGGGGCAAAGCGTACAATATCTGCTATAGGGATTGGGGCTGTTACAAGTGGTATCAGAGCCTGGCCCTGGACCGGCGTGTACAGCGGGGACGCTGTATTCCCAGTGGGGGAGGATGTAATGTCCCACATCGGTTTGCCATATATATGGGTGTGGATACCTTACCTTGTGGAGGCCTTTTGGGGGTAATCCCAGAATGTAAAACCGTGAGTTTCGGCGGGCCCGAGGGTGGCCAGAGCAAAGCGGACAATATCTGCTACAGGGTTTGGGGCTGTTACAAATGGTATCAGAGCCTGGCCCTGGACCGGTGTGTACAGCGGGGACGCTGTATTCCCAGTGGGGGAGGATGTAAAGTCCCACATCGGTTGGTGAGGAGAACGAAGCATGCCATATATATGGGTGTGGATACCTTACCTTGTAGAGGCCTTTTGGGGGTAACCCCAGAACGTAAAACCGTGAGTTTCGGCGGGCCCGAGGGTGGCCGGAGCAAAGCGGACAATATCTGCTACAGGGTTTGGGGCTGTTACAACATGTTTTTGCTAGAATTTTATTTTGACGTTTGGACTTGTAATTCACATTAGGACCCAATGTGTTTAGGGCCCAATGCCATGTTTTATTGTTTTATTTTATTTTATTCAGCTTTTATTTTATGTATGGGCCGAAGCGGTGAGACCCTAGCCGTTCTGAATGATAGCTATTTAAGGGAGACTTTAGGAAAATCTTCGGCAGTTAGATTTTGGAAGTTTGACGACAGACAAGCTTTCTTTGAATTTCAATTATGTTCTTCTTCTTCATCTTCTGTTCTTATTCTTTTTAATTTTTAATTATGTTTACCTTAGCCATACAAGGCTAAGATCCTTTTAATCAACCTAAGGGTATAAATCAGTTTCGTTTCCCTTCCCAACTCAGATTGATATCGTGCGATCGCGGATATTCAATCTGAGGTTCGCGATTGCGATAATGGAAAGGGATTAATCATCAGATTTGATGATTAGATTGATTGACCCATGACCTTAAATCAATCGGGCTGATACTCTGTGATTGGATGAGTAGAAGCACCGTATTTGATCAAATGCTAAGCGATCCCTTAGAGAGGGTTGTCAATTGGAAATAAGGATTCTGATTCAATTGACAACCAATCATGATTCTGATATCTTTTTATCGGAGGTAAGACGTCCATGGAACCCTAACCTTAGGTTGGTTAATTTTTAATTACGAATTTTAATTCCAATTTTATATTCTGCCTTTTAAATTATTAAACTGAAATCAAAAACCCCCCTTTTATTTTCTGTTTTCAGCAGCGATTTTCACCCAAACAATTTCCTTGAGAGACGACTTAGGGTTTCCACTTTACTGCAAATTTTCTGAACCCTAAATAAAAATAATTTTTAATATGCGTGTGTTCGACAACTCGTGTCAGGTATCATCCATACAGTAACATTATCCCCTAAGGGAACATAGTGGGCTTATAAATACCAACGGTACATTGGCGCCGTCTGTGGGAATCTATAAACTTATATTCCCCTTCTCATACCAAAGTAGACGAGAGATATTTCCTTTTCCGACAGCTAAACATGGCTGTTACTACGAGAAGGGCAGAGCAAACAAGAGCCGGGACCCCTGAAGGTCACGTGCAAACAGTTCATTCCAACTCCCCGCCGTCCATGCATTCAGCCCCTGCCGAGCAAGCTGCCGGTGAGGCCCTCCCCCGGTGATGCAGTCCATTAATCCCCAGTTACCAGCAGCGGGTGCTGGAGGAGCACAAGTGAATCGCCGCATTGTTATACGCGAGGCCCAAGGAGAGAATTTAATCCCTACTCAACCACCACCACCGGGTGTTCGTTTCGGAATGCCACTGCCTACTGCTGGCCCACAAACCATCCCACCAGTTTATCACCCACAACTGGCCCGGAGCCAGCCAGTACCCCTGTATAATGATTGTCATATTTACGCTTAGAACGCGGTCACTCCTTTTCCTACACCTATCCCTGCCGGTTTTCCATTCCATGCCTACGCAATACCACCCCATAAAGCTGTCATCCCACAGCCTCAAGGATCATATATGAACCCAGGCCAGCCACAATATGTCGCCCCCCAAGCCCCCGCCCTCTCTTACTCTGTTGAAGCCCCAGTTGCACCTGGCCAACCACCTGGCCAACATGCACACAACCCAGACTTACGAGTAACGCCTGCTACTACGTCAGGACGTAACAAACCCTTAACTGATATCCTACGCCTGAACCCCATACCTCTTGGTTTCAAAGGCCCCTCCAATATCACTACGTATGTTGGGGGAACTGACCCTTTCGAATGGATCCAAAATTTCGAAGCGGCGATGACTCTTCATGGTGAAACTGATCTCCTCATGTGTCGAACTTTCCCAACGCTCCTAGGCGGGAGAGTGTTGACATGGTACACCACTTTACCAACCGGTAGTATTGCGTCCTGGGATGATTTGGCAAGTAAATTTCAAACCCATTTCGCAACCAGTCGCCCTGTTCCCAAATCCTTCCATTCCATGGAAAAGATTCGACAACAACCAGGAGAGCCCCTTAGGTCCTTCCTGGACCGCTTCGATAAAGAGGCCCTACAAGTGCAAGGTCTAGATCCTAAAGTGCAGGTGCATATACTCCTATCAGGCTTGCGACAAGGCGTATTCGCAAACGAGCTCGCTCGCCATGAAATCACCGACCTAGAAGAGGTCAAGAAAAAAGCACAAGAATTTATGCGGATTGAAGAATACAAAGGAAGTCGAGTTGATGACGCTTATAACTAAGAGAAGGGCGCCAGTAAAAGCAAGGACCATGTAGAGGAAGGGAGGAAAGGTCACAAATCCTCCAAGTACGCCAGTCGCCCTTCGGGGCACGACAATTCAGGACGCCAGTCACACAGTGTCCTGCAAACTGAGTACAAATAGGAGCGTAAGAACAACCAAAGGCCCTAACAGCCAACCAAAGAAGTCGTTGTATACTGCAAGTTCCACCGCAGCAACGACCATAGTACTGAAGAGTGCAGACATCTCAAAGATGAGATTGATGATCTCATCAAATGAGGGGCTCAAAGACGGGCGGGCGATGGCTCTCGCGAAGCCGGATCCGGCAGGCGTTACCGTGAGCGTTGCAAGTCGCCAGACAGAAGGAGAGCTAACCAATCTGGTTATCGACCACGCCATGAACGTGACCGGAGAGAGGACTCTCCACAAGATCTCATAAAGCAAGCTAGCCCGAGCAATCGTGGAAGATGTGAAGAAGGTGATGAAGATTCTGCAGCCATCAAGCACGGAGTGATAAACATGATATCAGGCGAACTGAGCGGAGGAGAAGAAACAGCTAACGCTAGAAAGAAACACTTGCGACAATGTCTGGCGGTGGTCGGTAAACTCGATGGCAGCTTGAAAGTTGATTTAAATCCAGCCAAGCCTAACATCGTGTGGGATAACAACGATTTAGGCGACGTCTTTCCTGAGCATGATGACCCTCTAGTCATTCAAGCGATAATTGCTAATTTTGGCGTTAATCGCGTGTTTGTTGATCATGGCAGTTCTGCTGATATCTTGTTTTTAGCATATTTCAGGGCGTTAGGGTTTACAGTCAATGACTTAACCCCAGTCGCAGGTGAACTTTCAGGTTTCAACGCAACAACCACCAAGCCTCTTGGAATGATAAAACTGCGATTATCCATGGGAACGCCACCCACCTCACGGTCCACCGACATTCAATTCCTGGTGCTCGGCACCCCATCAGCGTACAACGTAATTCTCGGCAGAAGGATGTTCGCCGCCTTCGAGGCGAGCGTGTCACACCCACATCTGGAAATGAAGTTTGTAGCCAGAGATAACACAGTTGCAACTGTAAGAGGCGACCAAACTGTAGCCAGGAGCTGCTAGAATGTATCCCTGCGACCAGCAACTAAAGTTACTTTCCAGGATCAACCAACACCCCAACAAATAGCAACCCTGCCAATTGCAAGCAGCCTGAGGAAGAAGAGGAAGACGCATGACCAGTGTTTTTTAGTTGAGTTTGATGCAAGAGACGACCCTCGAGTGGAACATGCCAGACCCACTCCGGATGGAGCGTTAGAGCACGTCGTTCTGGGCGACGATAATCATCAGACAACCACCATTGGGGCGACCATTGCCCCAGAAATGAAAACCAAATTGATCCAACTGTTGAGGGATAATAAGGACCTCTTCGCTTGGGAACTGTCAGATATGCCAGGCATCGATCCTGCAGTGTGCTGCCACTGATTATCTATGGACACTAAAGCTAAGCCTATTTCCCAGAAAAAGAGAAAGTTTGGCCCCGGCCGCCAGAAGGTCATTGATAAAGAAGTCCAAAGACTCCACGACGCCGGGTTCATTAGAGAGATCAAGTACACCACTTGGTTATCGAACCCAGTGTTGGTAAAAAAGCAAAATGGAGCGTGGAGGATGTGCGTTGATTACACCGATCTGAACAAAGTATGTCCCAAGGACGCATATCCTTTCCCTAGCATCGATCAGTTGGTCGATAACACATATGGTTTCAACATGTTTTCATTCATGGATGCGTACTCGGGTTATAATCAAATCCCACTGCTTCAGGAGGACCAAGATAAAATGGCGTTCATCACCCAGAATGCCAATTACTGCTACACCATGATGCCCTTCGGATTGAAGAATGCCGGTGCCATATATATGGTTAGTTAGTGTTTGAACACAAATCCTCGTGGGAACGATCTTTACTCCTCATTTTATTACTTGTGTGACTAGTACACTTGCTAAATTAGACAACAAGTTTTTGGTGCCGTTGCCGGGGATTTGTTCTTCAACATTGACAGACACCATTAATAGTTGAGATTGAATCTTTTATTTTTCAGCACCTTATATTTTTGTGTGAATTTTTTTTCAAATTCAATTCTGGTGTATGCGAGGTACTATTGATCCAAATTCTCTGTTGTTTGACCCAGAATTAGAAAGGACAATTAGGAAGAACTGGAAGGCAGAAAGACGTAGATAGTTACAAGAAAGGGGTGAATCAAGTGTGACTGTTCAGGAAGAGATTATGATAGAAAATCATGTGCCACCACCACAGAGGATACTGGGAGATTACATGACTCCCGCTGTTATTCCACCTATTGGAAGTGTTGTTAGACCCACTGTGGAGCCTAACAATTTTGAGTTGAAACCTGCACTAGTACAATTGGTGCAGAAGGAACAGTTTGCTGGAACTAGTGCAGAAGATCCATATCTACACATTGAAAATCTCTTACTATTGAGCGATACTGTGAAGATCAATGGTGTAACCAGAGATGCTATTTTGTTAAGGTTGTTCACTCATTCACTGAAGTATGATGCAAGATGGTAGGGAGTACCACAACTTGGGATGATCTGCAGACTAAGTTCTTAGCCAGGTTCTTTTCATCATCAAAGAGGGCAAAATTGAAGGATGAAATTACAGGGTTCAAGCAGAAAGAGTCAGAGTCTATCTATGAGGCTTGGGAGAGGTTCAAGACACTTTTGAGGAAATGTCCACAACATGGTATTGAAGTGTGGAATCAAGAAGCAATATTTCTCCAAGGGTTGACAACCAATACAAGAACATTGCTGAATGCCACAGCTGGTGGTTCACTGACAACCAAGACTCCTCAGGAAGCCCTTGACATATTTGAGTCTCTGGCATCTCAAGATTTTGATAATGCTCCAGTGAATGACAGAAGAACATGAATTATTAAGTTGGAAGACTATGATGCTTTGTTAGCCAAGAATGATCAGATGATGCAAATGCAAAAAGAGTAACAACAACAATTGGATGCTCTCACTAAGCAGCTATCTTCTCAAAAGGTTGCTTCTGTAGACATTAATCCCGTGTGTGCAATTTGTGGGAAAAGCCATGTTACAGATGATTATGATTATGGGGGATCTGCTGAACAAGCAGAAGTGAATGGGGTATGGTATGATTAGCGGAACCAGAACAATCAGGGGCGAAATTTGTATGTTCCACCATAGAAGAATATAAATCAACACACAAGGTTCAGTTACAGTTCCAATCACCAATTTAATCCTCCACTGCATTCTCCTCCATCACATTCTTCACAACAAGGAGATATCTCTGCATGGGAGAAAACTTTTGCCCAGTTATCTAAGACCACTCAAGATTACATTCAGGGTTCAAATTCATTCAGAGAAGAAACTTCTACATTCATGCAGGAGACAAAAACATCTTTCAAGAATCAGGAAGCATCCATTCGGAATTTGGAGACCCAGATTGGTCAGTTATCCAGACAGATATCTGAGAGACCACAGGGAAAGTTCCCTGGTGATACCATGGTGAATCTAAAGGAGCATTGCAAGTCTATTGTCACCAGAAGTGGGCTTGTGCTTCAACCGGTCAAGAAGAAAGTGGAAGATAAGAAATAAGAAGATGAAGTTGTTACTGAAGATGTTATGGTTGAAAATGATGAAGGAGAAAAAGTTGAGAAAGATAAGAAAGAAGATGAGGTAGTAGTTGAAAATGATTCTTCACCCAAGAAGTTGATGAAGTGGGAGAAGAAGAAAATGGCTGACAATCAGGATCAGCCAATTAATTTGTCTCCATATGCTAAAGTTCCTTATCCTCAGAGGTTGAAGCAGGAAATTCAGAAACAACATTATGCAAGATTTCTGGTTATCTTCAAGAAATTGCAGATCAACATTCTGTTTGCTGAAGCTTTAGAGAACATGCCTCACTACGCAAAATTCATGAAGGACCTTCTATCTAAGAAGAAGAGGTTGAAAGATGGTGATATTGTGGCTTTAACAGAGGAGTGTAGCGCACTGTCTCATAAGAAGCTTCCTCCAAAGTTAAAAGACCCAGGAAGTTTCAGTATTCCTATTGCTATTGGAGATGTGGAAGTAGGAAAAACACTTTGTGACTTGGGGGCCAGCATAGATTTAATGCCATTGTCTGTCTGTAGAGCTTTGGGGATTAACAAGTTGAAAGACACTAATGTTATTCTGCATCTTACAAATAGATCAATCAAGAGACCAGAAGGAGTGGTGGAAGATGTTCTGGTCAAACTTGATAAGTTCATTTTTCCTGTGGACTTCGTGATACTTGATATGGAAGAGGAGGATACTGAAAGTCTTGTACTTCTAGGAAGGCCATTCTTAGCAACTGCAAGATCCCTGATTGATGTTGAACAAGGGAAATTGATGCTAAGGGTGAATGAAGAAACAGTTACAATAGATGTGTTTGAAGCCATTAAATATCCTGTTGATGTGGAAGATTGTTTCAGAATTGATATCATACAGGAGCTTGTGGAAGAAGTGATAGTAGAAGAAAATTCTTTACTTGAGGAAGACAAATTCAAGGAAGAGTCAAGTGGGGAATATTATCATGAGGAACCGGTAGTTGAAGAGTTGGAAAAGAAGGTAGATGACATTCCCAAGGGAGCACCTAAGGTGGAACTTAAAGAACTACCTTCAAATCTTAAATATGTATTCCTTGGAGATGATCAAACATACCCAACCATTATCAATGCTTTGTTGTCTGAAGGGGAAGAAGTGAAGTTGGTTGTGGTACTCAAAAAGAACAAGACAGCCATAGGCTGGTCATTTTCAGATCTTAAGGGTGTCAACCCTTCCTTCTATACTCATAAGATATTGATGGAAGAGGAGGTTAAACCAGTTAGGCAACCATAGAGAAGACTGAATCCTACTCTAAAGGAGGTAGTGAGGAAGGAGGTGGTGAAGTTGCTTGATACTGGAATGATTTATCCTATTTCAGACAGTGCTTGGGTGAGTCCTGTTCAGGCAGTGCCTAAGAAAGGAGGGATGACTGTTGTAAGGAATGAGAACAATGAATTAATTCCTACAAGAATGGTAACTGGCTGGAGGATGTGCGTTGGTTACCGGAGACTCAACAAAGCAACAAGGAAGGACCATTTCCCTATTCCATTTCTAGACCAAATGCTGGAGAGATTGGCAGGACATGCTTTTTACTGTTTTCTAGATGGATACTCAGGCTACAATCAGATATCTGTGGCTCCAGAAGATTAGGAGAAAACTGCATTCACTTGCCCATATGGAATTTTTGCATACCGGAGGATGCCTTTCGGCCTATGTAATGCACCAACAACTTTTCAAATATGCATGCTTTCCGTATTCTCTGACATGGTAGAACGATGTATTGAAATTTTTATGGATGATTTTTCTGTATTTGATCCTACTTTTGATGCATGTTTAGAAAACCTGGATAGTATTTTACAAAGATGCCAAGATTGTAATCTTGTGTTGAACTGGGAGAAATGTCACTTCATGGTGACATAGGGTATTGTCTTGGGACACAAGGTGTCCAACAGAGGGACTGAAGTGGATAAAGCCAAAATCTCTGTTATTGAGAAACTACCCCCTCACATAAATTTTAAAGGTGTGAGAAGTTTCCTAGGTCATGCAGGGTTTTATAGACGTTTCATAAAAGACTTTTCCAAAATTGCAAAACCTTTATGCAAGTTGCTA
>JAVKPL010005324.1:0-22500 GCA_032173675.1 Gastrolobium villosum | reverse complement strand
GTTGTTGGTTGGATATATATATATATATATATATATATATATATATATATAGTTGTGGTGGACATTCTAAGTTCAAATCCCAACAGCTGCAATATTCAATAATTTTTTCAAAACTGGTCAATTGCAAGAATCAGACCTCTTGATGGCCAATTTGTGTATACATTATAATTGGCTAACTCTATATATGTCAGGGTAAATCCATACACAAGGTCCAGTATTTTTAAAAAAATAAATGAATATTTGTAAAATATGCGAGTCAAATGAAACCATCGATTTATACAATTAATCTTAGCAAAACCAAACCACCATAGTTTTCCTCAAAAATTATCATTTTTTGCCCCTTCTTTTTTTGATTATTTGTCTATTATTATGAATGTTAAATCGTTTCATGGTTTAGCAGGGTGTGTTTCTATTGTGCTGCGGTAAACTCACCCAAATTCTTATTGGGTTAAGTTAAAAAAAAAAAAAATTCTGATTGGGTTCAACCAAAATAACGGTCATTGCACCTGGGAAGTTGGAATATTGATAGAAATATGGGCAATTAAACGGTCACGTCAGTTGCTAATATACCACACGATCAAATAACAATCTAGAAATTTGAGTTGATTTCATTTAAATAACAATCTACAAATTCAATCATAATAATATATACAAATTTAGAATTATTTCAATAAATAAATAAATAAAATTTGGATTTTATAATCATATATGCATAACTCTTATACTAAATGAAAAAGATAATTTTCAATTCATTAGTCAAATCCAAGAACAGGAACGAGAAAATACTAATGTATGGAGGATTAGTATAGTTTTTTTTTTTTTGGTGAAAGTATTAGTATAGTTTTACATATGTGTAGTATAGCTTTAGATATGTGGAGAGCTATTGCTTAGTAATTTTAAATGTTTGTTAAAAATTCATATAATTTTTTAAAATTTTATAAATTCATATTGTCCTTTCAAATCTTATAAATTCTATTAAAATACTTTAAAACCCAATCTTATGAAATATTAATCGTAAAAAATGTCTTTTAAAAAATTCTTTAAAATTCTTCCAATTCTAAATAACCTTTTAAAATCTATAAGATTTTTATCTAAAAAAATCTTTCTAATACACCCTCCCTAAAGATAATAATAAAAACGTTACACTTCATTATAATCATAGCATGCGATGGAAACTTGTACGTGTAAAATACGGTGATGTTATGTTTTCTTCTTTAAGACCACCCACATAAAGAGTAAAGTATCTTTCTACTTCCCTTCTTTTCTTTTCTTTTTTATAACATTCTACTTCCGCTTTTGATCAGTTAGATGTCATACAAAACAATCAAATAACCACGCGAAGAACCATTCGTGGGAATTAAGTGTGAGTGATAAAAGTCTCACATTAAAACATGATAAATGTAAGTGGAATAATTCATAAAAATAAATGTCTTAAAGTTTTGGGTTGAAATATGGTGTCACACCCCTTGTTATAAGTTTGTTGCTTAAGCTCATTAATATGTGGATGATATTCTTCCCGATTTGAGCTTCCCCTTACCGCTGTGCAACTTTGATAATAGAGCTAATGATTGATTGGTCTTGATTATTGAGCATTTTGAGATGGTAGTTAGTATTTAGGTTGGTAATCTCATTAATATTCCAAAAAGCTTATGCTTGAAAGACAGTTAACAATTATAGGACTCACGAGGAGAAAATTGTTGGAAATCAAGTATGAGTGATAAAGTCTCATATTGGAGAAAATATTTAATATAATTCAGGCTATGATTCAGTGGTTCAAACCAATAAAAAATAGATATTTTCTAACTTGCTTATATGGAAGAGAGAGAGATTTTATCTTTCTCTCTATATAGCTGGCAGCTCTTCAATGGAATTATGGAAGGAATAAGTGTGTCAGGACTACTATAAATACTCTCACTTGGCCAACGCAGAAGAAGCAGTCTTGTAAATACCATGATCTCACTCAAGGATAAACAACGAAACTTCAGAACAAAACATATATTATCCAAACAAGTAAATGTTTATTTGGGTTTTATAAGAGTTATGTTGTAGGAAAAGTGATTATGTAATGTTACATAGATTCGTTTTGCGTGCCTTAGTTTTTTTTTTTTTTTTTGCTTCAAAAAGTGTGGGCCCCACAAAATGTTGTATGTGTAGGAAATTTTTTGATGTCATGTTATATGATGAATGCAAACCCCTATTTATTTTTAAAGACCAATTCTCCTAAAAGTAACATTCCTCCACATTAAGAGCTCTTTGGGTTTAAAAAATGGACAAGGCACATGATCATTTACGTTGTGCTGAAATTCAACTTATTGATGGCAAGGATGGAACTCTAAGGCTCTAATACCATTTTAACACCAACTCTACTAAAAGCTTAAGAGATTAGCTGAAGGCCAAACAATGGTTCTATATCTATTAAATATAAACTGAATACGTAGATAATACAATACAAAGCACCTTTTAGTAATATTCCAGGCTTTCTCCCAGCTTAAACCCTTTACATTCATCAATATCCTAAGTGTTGGGTGAGTATCATTCATTTGTACAACCACTTTTTCTGGGAGTGTCCCATTTTACTGTCTTCCCTGATCTCTTTTCAAAGCGTGTAATAATATACTGGAGAGAGGCAGAGCTTAATGTATGTTGTTGCTTCGGTCGTAGTCTCTTTCCTTCTACTAATTCATCCCCGGGGTACAAAATGTAGCAAATCTAATTGCAATACAACTTGGAGGTGCCAGAACATTTTGAAACAGAGATCAGTCCAATGAACTTAGTATTCATAAATGTAAAGAAACTTCTCTGATGATTGATAGGTAAGATGGAGGTGCCAGCACTATTTGAAACAGAGAAAATATGCTCTTCTTCGTATCCATGTACTAAATTTCTCAGTTCAGTAGCGGACTTTAGAACCTTTCAGAATGTGCCTTTAAAAGTTCATAGGAGGATACCGAACTTAGGAGAGAATTTATGGTGGACCGGGACCATCATTTTTTAGGTGGTCCCTTTAGTGTAAATGAGAGGGTAAAATTGGAAAAGAAGAAAAGTAACAGGGGTAAAAAGGGAAAGAAAAAATTAGTGTTGTGAGAGGGAGCACCAAATCATTGGATGGTCCTGGAGCATAATAAATATTTCCCGAACTTAGATGCAAGAATATAACAATTACAAGATTCTAAATGTTAAAAAAAAAAAAAAAAAAACTTCCGCAGATCATCTCTGCATTCTTCATGGCAGCATATGTTTTGGCATGATCTCCGGTATTGAAAGCTTGCAAATCAAAATCTGCCGGTGAAACTTTAGCGGACCACAACAGCAGGTTTATAGTGGTTCTAGTTTTGTATTCGGGGATTGGAACATCATGAGCAACAGCCAATATATTTTTCTCCTCCAATCAGCTGTTTACTTCCATTTGGCCCTGAAATAACTTCTCCATAGAATCTAACTGCATAAGAGACATCATTTCTCAGGATTTCCCATCTGCAAAGAAACACTCAAGTCAATGAATCAGAAGAACTTGTAACTTACATAGAAATAGCCTTGCAAGGCTCCCAAAAAGAGTAACAAAACCATTAAAGAACAAAACATGCCTACCCTAATATGAGAAGTGGGCTTCAAGCCACTAACTATGAATAATCAATGTATATAAATAATACCTCAAGCCAGCTTTCAGCAACTTTTTTGTTGTAAGCTGTTTGAATAAACCATACTAGTCCATACCGCATGCAGGGTAATTCAGCGTTGCCAAGGAGTCCAGAAAGCAAGAAGCAAGCCATTTGATATCTTTATTTGTCTGCCAAAACCAACACATAATTCAAATATTCAGTCAAATTTAGAAGAGGCAGGGATGAGGCTAAGACCCTACCCCAACAATATATTCCCACCTTGTATGATGTAAGAAACGTCAAGTTCTCACTACCACAATAAGAGGCACAGAATGTTATAAAAAAGACACTTTTGCAGAAGCTACATGAAAACATTTGCAATTTAAACCTCAGGCTACAAACATAACGACAAACTCTCAATCATTATTAAAATTGAATAAAAATGATGATAAAGCCAATCAAATGGAAAAAGGCATAGATCATTAACCCATAACCTTATCCAACTCCAATGACTATTATCACCCTTTCCCTTCCTTGCACAAACCCTTCCTTCATCTCTTCTCCAAAACGATTCAAATTCAATCCCCAAGACAAAAGTCATCGTCATCGGCGGTGGCCTCGCCGGCTTAGCCGCCGCCAACCACCTCAACTCCCACAACATCCCCTTCCTCCTCCTCGAAGCTTCCGACACCGTGGGTGGCCGCCTCCGTACCGACATTGTGGATGGCTTCCTCCTTGACCGCGGCTTCCAAATCTTCATCACTGCCTACCCAGAAGCCCAAAAGCTCCTCAATTACCAATCCTTGAACCTCCATAAGTTCTATTCTGGAGCTCGAATCTTCTACAATGGCCAATTCCACACCGTCGCCGACCCTCTTCGCCATTTCTGGGACTCCGCGAAATCCCTAACCAACCCAATCGGATCCCTCGTTGACAAATTACTAATCGGATCCACCAGAATTCGGGTCCTCACGAAATCCGACGAAGAAATTCTCAGCGCAGAGGAGGTCCCCACCATCGACCTACTGAAGAAGCTAGGGTTTTGAGTAGCGAACTCGGAGTGATCGTCGCGGTTGAGGAACCGGCAGCGGTTCAGCTTTTGGCAGGAAGGAGCGGTCCGGTTAAAAAACCGGTTCGAAGCACGGTTTGTCTGTATTTCACTGCGAACCGGGATCAGATCCCGGTTGGGGACCCGGTCCTGTTTCTGAATGGGTCGGGTAAGGGGATTGTGAATAACATGTTCTTTGCCACAAATGTGGCTTCATCGTATGGCCCACCCGATAAAGCTTTGGTATCCGTGTCACTGATTGGGTTGTATGAAAGTGAGTCTGATGATGGGCTAGTGGGTAAGGTGGTCCAAGAGCTTTCGAGTTGGTTTGGAGAGAAAATGGTTAAGGAATGGAAGCATTTGAGGACTTATCGGGTCGGGTTTGCACAGCCCAATCAGTGTCCACCCACGGATCTGAATAAAAACCCGAGAATTGAGTCGGGTTTGTATGTGTGTGGGGATTATTTGACCTCAGCCACATTTGATGGCGCTTTGGTCTCTGGGAGAAGAGCAGCAGAATCTCTCTTGAAGGATAGAGCCTTCACTGCGGCTTAATACTCTTGTTCTTTTTTATTAGCATAATTAATATTATTAAATATACATTTCATATTGCATGAAAATGTTTATCTCCTATTACACATACATTGAAAAATATGTTAGGATTTTTTTATAAAAAAAAAAAAGTTATATTACTCTTATGTAATAGTTGATATATTATCTCATGTCGTAGATACAATCATGTAGTGGGTCCCATTATTTATTAAAAAAGAAAAAAAAGAGAAACATGGAAAATAATGAGTGTGTAGAAAATTATATTATCTCATGTAATAATGAAAATAATATAATCAAAAAAAAAGGTTGTTAGTTTTCACAGGTTGCAGATGATAAACAACAATTCCTGTAGATACATAATACATAGGTCCTATCATTTTTTTTTTTCAAAAACAAAAATAAATGGCATAAATTTCCATCTATGAGTAAGAATTGTAATAAATTTTCCTACAAAAGATGATGATGTTTTCCTAAAAGAAATTGTGGTGCTCACTCTTTTCAAAAACAAAAATAAATGGCACAAATTTCGATCTATGAGTAGGAATTGTAATAAATTTTCTTACAACAGAAGATGATGTTTTCCCAAAAAGAATTGCGGTGCTCACTCCATTTGTCTCCGGAGGAAATTATTCTCCTCTTCGACCACTGCATAAGAAAAATAAAGTCCAATTATTAATTGCAACACTTTTTCTTTTTCTTTAGCTATACTTCATGAATTACTGTTACTTTTTTTACTAGTGGTTAATTCATATATATTATGGCTTTCTCTATCATTTCTAGTTATAAATGAAAAGTCTAATATATTTGGAAAGGAAAAAAAGAGCAAAATAATATATTATGTAGTTGAAAGGAACAACTTCATTGCTAAGGCAAAACATTTTAGTTAAAATAGCGTACCCAAATCAATGAGTATAAACAATTAGATAGAATATGAGAAATAGTTAAACCATTTTTTCACATGAATTTACCACTACATTCTCAGGGGAATTTTTTTTTGGTTAGCCCTTCAACCATTCACTCTCGAGTCCATTCTCACCCTCTTCTTCTTATTCTGTTTTAATTTTTTCACATGAATTTACCACTACATTCTCATAAGGAATTGTGGTTCAATCATTATTTTATAATTTGATTTTAATATTAAAAATATTTATATTGTTAATTGTTTATATATTAACAAATCATCCAATCAATTTAGATGTTAAAATTCATTTACTCAAATAATATGAAAATTATCCTACAAAAAGAAAAGATGATATGAATTTTTTTTGCAATGTATCCAAATTATTATTATTTTTAATCTTCATTAGCATTATCCTGATTTATTATTATCCTTTCATTTCCTTGATTGTTTGTTGGGTTTTATATTTCTCATTTAATTTGACAATTCAAATTTTCCTACACACTCTTTGATTGCTGACATGTGTCCTACAACTAATTTTTTCTAATACATGGGTCTCACATACTTTTTATCTCTACAACATGAGATTTCAATTCTCATTTAACATGAGAAATATAAAACTCTTATTTGTTATGAGGTGAATTATAGTGATCTCAATTCATCTAGAATCTTCATCAAATATTGGGAGCCCCTCACCATTGGATCATTTCACAGGGACACGGGCATGACACAGCCCAATATCCACCCAACCTGCATAATGAAATGTAGCCATAATTTCATAAAACTACAATGTCGCACGTCATCTCTCCACTTTATACATGAACACCACTCTCCCTTTACCTCTCACCACTTTATACAGTCTAAGAATTCTTTCCACTATCCTCTACTTTCAGGTACTAGCTTCAGTTCTCTTCAAGTCTAAGAATCCAAACATATTAGGAGTTTGTTATAGGAGTTTGTTATCATATAAGATTAGTTAGCAGATTGTATTAGATAAGAGTTTGTTACAGGAGTTTGTTATCAGATTGTATTAGATAAGATTAGTTAGCATAGGATTATTATTTCTTTCTGTTCCTTAGTTTTAGTTTTCTGCTCCTTAGTTTTAGTTCTTCGGCTGTAACCTTTTGGGTCTATATATTGACCCCAGCATTCAATCTAATCAAGTAGCTGATTCAAAGCATCTTCTATTATGGTATCAAGAGCTTGACGATCCACAAGCCTTCTTTTTTTCTTCTCACCATGACTTCCGCACCACGAACCTTTAAGGTTTCTGATCCAAAATCACTTTTTTATCTTCATCCCTCCGATAATCCAGGAGCCATCCTTACTACAGTTCTTCTAACTGGTCAATCTAATTATGAGAATTGGGCAAAACTCATAAAGAATGCCTTGAAAGCCAAAAATAAACTTGGCTTTATTGATGCCTCCATTACAGCTCCTACAGATACTACCTCTGATGAGGCCTATGCCTGGACTTTCTGCAACTCTATGATTAATAGTTGGATTCATAACACAATTGATTCCCAGTTGCAGCCCTTCATCAAGTGTTTTGACACAGCCAAAGGTCTATGGGATGACCTTCATGAACGCTATGCACTAGCCAACATCCCCTCTAGCAATTGGCCGAGAGCAACGCACCAGACGTCCGCCTCCTCATCTGCAAGACTTCATCTGCAATACAGTCGTTACACCCCCTTCACGTCCCTTCACTCCTCCAATTGCCTCAGGTATCTCATATCTTCTAAGTCATTTTGTCACTAATGCATGTTTTTCTTCGAAACACCAGTTGTTTCTTGCAGCTGTTGACAACAATTCAGAGCCAAAGACATTTAAAGAAGCAATGCAATCCTCTCAATGGCAAAAGGCCATGCAACTGGAAATTGCTGCCCTTGAAGACAATAAAACTTGGTGTATTACACCACTTCCTCCGGGCAAGAAAGCCATACCGTGCAAATGGGTGTACCGCATTAAGTATAATGCTGATGGATCAATAGAACGATACAAGGCCCGTTTAGTCATTGCTGGCAACAATCAGGTCGAAGGAGAAGATCACAACGAAACATTTGCCCCCTAGCAAAAATGGTAAGCGTGCGAGCATTCCTATCAGTGGCTGTTGCTAAACAATGGCATATTTTCCAACTCGATGTTCAGAATGCATTTCTTCATGGAGATTTGGCTGAGGAAGTCTTCATGTGATTCCCTCCTGGTTTCTCCCATGGTAAACCTGGTCATGCATGCGAGCTTCAACGCTCTCTTTACGGTCTTAAGCAGTCTCCAAGAAACTGGTTTGCAAAACTACGCATGTCTCTCCTAACTTTCGGATTCACCCAATCTCATGCAGATTACACTTTGTTTACTTACACTCATGGGTCACATTCCGTTACGATCCTGGTTTACGTTGATGATATCCTTTTGGCAGGGGATGATTTAGCTTTATGTGATCAAGTTAAAACACATTTTCGCACCTGGTTCAAGATCAAAGACTTGGGCCATCTCAAATATTTCCTTGGTATTGAATTTGCTAGAAGCAAATCTCGCTTATTTCTCAGCCAACGTAAATTTGCATTAGATATCTTACAGGAATGTGGTCTTCAAGGCTGTAAACCAGCTGCATATCCAATGGATCCAAACCATAAACTTGCTCTTGCAGATGGTCCTCCTTATGAAGATCCCAAACGCTACCGTCGCATCATTGGACGTTTAGTGTATCTCACTATCACACGACCTGAATTAAGCTATGTTGTTCACACTCTCTCTCAGTTCTTACAAAATCCCATGCAGCTGCATTTTGATGCTGCAATTAGAGTGCTACGCTATATCAAGAAGAATCCTGGCCAAGGTCTTCTTCTACGCTCTGATTCTGATCTCCTTGTTCGAGCCTACTGTGACTCAGATTGGGCTAGTTGCCTACTTACCCGCAAATCTGTAACAGGGTATTACATCACACTCGGCCATTCTCCCATCTCATGGAAAACCAAGAAACAACACACCATTTCTCGTTCCTCCGCTGAAGCAGAGTATCGCGCAATGGCAGCAGCTGCTTCTGAGCTCATCTGGATCAAATCCTTCTTGAGCTCCCTTGGTCTTTCTCATACAGAACCTATGCAACTTTTTTGTGACAGTCAATCCGCCATCCATATTGCTACTAATCCAGTTTTTCATGAGCGGACAAATTAAGCACATCGAATTGGATTGCCATTTTGTCCGAGAACACATCCTCAATAAAGCAATATCCACTCAGCACATTCGGACACAGTCTCAACCAGCTGACATTATGACAAAAGCACTCAGCACAAAACAGTTTGATTTCCTAGTTGCCAAGTTGGGCATTGCATCCCTCCATACACCAACTTGAGGGGGAGTATTAGGAGTTTGTTATAGGAGTTTGTTATCATATAAGATTAGTTAGCAGATTGTATTAGATAAGAGTTTGTTATAGGAGTTTGTTATCAGATTGTATTAGATAAGATTAGTTAGCATAGGATTATTATTTCTTTTTGTTCCTTGTTTATCTGTTTCTGTTCCTTAGTTTTAGTTTTCTGCTCCTTAGTTTTAGTTCTTCGGCTGTAACCTTTTGGGCCTATATATTGACCCCAGCATTCAATCTAATCAAGTAGCTGATTCAAAGCATCTTCTGTTAAAACACAGTGACGTTTTGCAGGAAGAAGTTAAGAATGGAGGGGGGCGATGGGTCCTTGGCTACACACCCTTGGTCTCCTTAAAAGGCCAGCTCACCTTTAACATTCCATTAATTTTTTTTTTTTGGAGGAGGGGGAGGGGGGCGGCCACCCACCCTAACCTCCCCCTAACTCCGCCTCTGATCATGGTATAGATACAATTAATGAGAATTCCGTTACTTTTAAAAATAAATAAAAAAATGGTAAGGTCTATTTTGATTGTGTCTATAATATGACACAACCAATTTCCTACAACATAATATAACTATTTCCACGTGCTTTGATTACCTCAATCATATTCATACTCTTGAATCTCCCACCACTAAGGCTTCTAAATTTCAATTCTGCAATCATATCTACATTTATCAAACATTGTTCTGTCATTCTAATTAGCAGTGCAATATATTGCTTTAAGCTCAAGATACGAAATCCATGTACACTTTACTCATTTAGGACAACATTGACAATTTGACATATAGCGACGTGAGATATTGAAATTGAATTATCTCAAAAGTGCTTGACTGACCTGCAAAAAAAATCCAGGTCAACTACTTAAGGTTGGCGATCTTAGTTTAAGTTGGTTATATTTCAATATTCACTGGACTTGTTAAAGTTTAAGAGTTTTTGAAATTAACACCTATTTACTTCCTGCTTTGAGGATTTTATTTTTTTCCGTATAAGAATCTAATTGAATATAGTTTCCTATCAGAACCCAATTTTGGATTTTATAATTCTCCTATTTTGGATTTTTCTTACATTCTTTCCGTACCTTCCTACGTATAATTTTTTCTAACATGAGAGTTATTCTCATGTAAAATAAAAAATATAAAACCCATTAAAAATTGATTATCATATATAACCCCAAGGTAGCTCAAGTGACATTAAGGGGCTGTTTGGTATAGGAGTAATTTTTTAGTATCTGGGTATCATCATTACTGGGCATCTGGTTGAAAAAAATGGTGACCGGGAATAATACACAAAAAGTGTTTGGTAGGCCAAAATATTATCCGGAATATTTATTAATTTTACTGAACAGGTGTTTGGTTGATGATAAAATATTAATGGGAAAATAGGTAACTTTTACGAAAGTACCCTCACACGTAGTAGATAACTTTAAACACCATTTAGAAACAGAAATCGTAAAACAGCCCTGCGAAAAGAACAACCCTTTCGGTTGTGACCTAATTTTGCACCGTATTGAATTTGAAATTGCATATTACGAAATCGTGAAGAAATCATCAATTTTCATCATCCACGTGAGTCCATAACCCTCTACTTATTTGTTGTTGTCTCATTCCTTTGCAATCTGATTTCATCGAAATGCGTTTACTGTTTCAATTTCTGCAAACAGTAAATCACAATGGTATATTTGTCTGCGGCATATGTAAATGGATACGCAGTAGCTAGGTATCAAAAATTACCATGTTAAATGAGGGAATATTTTTGGCCAATCGATAGTGTTAAATGGATACCCAGTTACAAATTATTCCAAGGAAAAATTAATGCTTTCCTTGTACCAAATATGGGTATTCCCCATTCCCACTATCAAATTCCTGGATATCCCTTTAAATTCCATGTACCAAACAGCCCCTAGTTTCGGTGTTCAAATACAAACTCTTTGAAAATCTTTAAAAGTAGATCTCCAATAATCTGAACATTCAGTGTAAACCGATGACTTATTCCCCTGCGCGCAATTATAGGTCTTGTCAAACTACAACCTATGGTCTTACAGTTCTCAATGCAAGCTTGTGTTGGAATTTGTCCTCAAAACAATATATAAAATTCAACTTTTTCTTATCTGATTTAATTCCATGTATAACATGTAGAATATAAAAGTTTATTTAGAGATTAAGTAGCCGGATTATGAAGAAAAGATTAAAATGAGACTACCATTTCAATCAAGGAGATCACATTAAAAAAAAATTGGTGACTTTATCTGAGAGAAACTACTCATATTCTAGGATAGCTTTTATGTGTAAAATTTAATAGGATAATTACATACTATTGGATTGAAAGGTAATAAAAAGTCTCTAGCATTATAATAGGTTAAACCTATTTACCGTGGTAAATCTATATACACAAGGCCCAATACTGTATAACTGTATTCACTAGTAAGCAGTTTTTAATAATAAAACGTCAAAAAGTATTTATCATTATTGGATTTTAAAAATTAATAATATACTCATTAATTTAGACGTCCAATTAATAATAATTTACATAATATATATATATATATATATATATATATATATATATATATATATATATATATATATATATATATATATATATATATATATAGGGTTTTACTTCTCTCATGTTATATAAGAGAAGTTGTCTTATGTTGTGAGATAAATTAAGTGGGACCCACCAATTTTTAAAAAAGGAAAAAAAAAAGAGGTATGTCTTTTTATGTGAGTGCAAAATGATAGAAGAATCTTATGTAACATAAGAGTATAATTTTTTTTTTTTTTTGGAGTTACCGAACCCTAAAGAGTATAATTTTCCATATATATATATATATATATATATATATATATATATATATGAGGTAGGATCCTTTGACTCTGGTATTAAATTTAAAATTTGACACCTCGTCTGAGAGCCGTTAAATAAAAAAAGATCAATGGTGATATGCTTACAAATCAAAGCCGTTGATTTTTTTATCTAACGGCTCTTAGATGAGGTGTCAAAGGATATTGTAACAAACTCTCTTGTATATATATATATATATATATATATATATATATATATATATATATATATATATATATCCCGTCGCCCATCATCACTGAAAATTGAAACAACACAAAAGAATCATTTTTTTCAAATTAATTTAATAACTGAATCATTCTTATTTTGATTCATTGTCTTTTATTATGAAGCTGAGGAAGAAGCCCCTGAGACTTTGTTTAGGAGTTGGTTTAGGAGTGGAAGGAAAGGAAATGGAAGATTTTAGTAAGTCCTTCCCCTTATTTGTGAGTTTAAAAAAATGACGGGAAGAAATTAAGGATTTTTACTAAACCCTCCAAAATCCTCCTTCTTAAAATTAAAGTTCCTCCAATTTGGGGGTTTAAGGGGGAAAATATTAAAAAATACTTATCTACCCTTAGCATTAAAATGTGAAAACTACATATATGTGAACATTTTTAAATGTGACATTATTAGAAAAGTCTCGAATACCGACAGAATTTATCGACAAAAAATATCTCATCAAAAATAGTGATGAAATTTTTGATGAAAATCAAATATGTCAACAAATTTACGTCAAAACCTAAGACGAAATTAGAGACGGAACCAAATTTTGTCAATCACTAACATAAAAACTTTACCGGAAAAAATTCAATCAAAATTATTGATAGAATCTAAATTCTGTTGAAACTTTCAACGAAAATATTTCCGTCCAAAATTTAGACGAAACACATTTCCATCGAAAAGTTTCGACGTAAAACAATTAAGCCAAATTTTTTTACGGAAAACATTTCGATCAAAGTTTTCCACAAAAATTTTCTACGAAAATATTTTCGTCAAAATTTGTGACAAAAAATATTATTGTAAAAAATTTTGACAGAAATTATTTGTTGTCAAAATTCTTTACACAATCTAAATTTTGTCAAAACATTTCCCTCAAAATATTTCACAAAAAAACATATTCATCGAAATTTTTGATGAAAAATATTTCCATCAAAAATTTTAAAGAAACACATTTCCATCGAAAAAAATTTATGGAAAAAAAGTTCATCAAAATTCTTTACAGAATTTAATTTTTGTCAAAAGTTTTTGACGGAAACATTTTAGTTATACTTTTTGACAAAAAAAATTCTGTCAATATTTTTAACAAAACATATTTCCATCAAAAAAATTTGAAGGAAAATATTTACTTCAAGTTTCTTGATAAAAAAAATTTCCATCAAAATTTTTAACGGAACACATTTCTGACCAAAAATTTTGACAAAAAATATTTCCATAAAATTTTTTGACGAAAAAAACGTTCTGCCAAAATTATTTACATAATCTAAATGTCGTCGAAAGTTTCGAATGAAACATTTCGCTCAAAATTTTTAACAAAACAATTTCCGTCGAAGTTTTTTCAATAACACGTTTCTATCGAATTTTTGAACGGAAACATTCTGTCAAAATTTTTAACAGAATTATTTTTTTGTTTAAAAATTTGATGGACGAAATCAATTTCGTCAAAACTTTTGACACAAACTATATTTCGTTGAAAATCTCGATAGAAAATTTTTTTTTGTAAAAATTTTCATCAGAGAAAAATTTCTGTCACTTTTCGACGATAAGTATTCCAACGAAAAAATAATTTTGTTACTAAATTTTCATCGTTTGGAACGTATAAATTTCGTAAAAAATATGGTCTTTTTTAGTATTGTGACATGTACATAAATAACTTTGATTAGAGATTTTAAACTTAATTTAATTTGTAAAATATAATAATTACATTAATTTTAAAAATGGGGTAAAATTGTAAAAATATCTCGTTAACCTCTATTTTTCTCCTTAGCATTTTTTTTTTACCCCTAAATAAGGGAAGAGAATACCCTCCAATTTCCTTCTCTTCCTTCTCATCTCTTCCCCTTGGATCCCTTTCCTTCCCTTCCCCTCCAAACTCTCAAAAGAAAGCCTAAATTCCCAAAGGTGCGAACTGCTCAATGAATTACTTGTAGCCTTGTGAATGTTGAATCCTTTCATGGTTTTACAAGGTATATTTCTTTCGTTCTGTGCTAAACTCATCATATATGCTTATCCAAATTCTTCCTGGGTTCAAAGTAGCGGAGCCATGTTGAGACCAAAGCACTAACTTGGTGTTTTCCAAAATAAACCACTGTAATTTTGGCATAGCATTAGCTTAGTTTTGTTGAATTTTTTGTTGCAGAAAGAATGAGAGTAAAAAGTAAAGATTTAATGGGATTTAATGAGATTGCAATCCTCTTGATGCAGATCTCTGGAGAGCTTTGAATGGCATTGAATTGGGTTCGTGAGTACAAATCAAGTTCTAATCAGATAACTTATGACATTACAAGGAACTGGAAAAACACATCATCTGGTACTTCACAATGGAAGTCATTAACAAAACAGAGGAACAACATATATATATATATATATATATATATATATATATATATATATTAATATGCCAGAAAGAGCAATATGCCATGGGAAAGACAAATGATAAAGTCACAAAAAGGTGAATAATAACATCACTCAGGAACGTTACGACCCAAATATGGCTTTCGAGCATGCTTTGCCCACCAGCGTAAATAAAAAATTTCACATATACTCAAGGAGAAGTCCCAATCTTCAGAAAAAGCATTGGAAACTGATATCAGTACACTTTCAAGACACATTAATATCTTTGCAGCGTATAAGGGTGTGCATGATAATCATTCTATTCCCTAGCATTGTTTCTGAAACAATTATTTTCTATTTCTATTCCTTGGAACAGTTTTTTGAGGAAAAAAAATGTTTGATAACATGTTTTATTTTTATTCTGAGAATTAGAAATGCGTTTAATAACACAACAAATAATATAATAAAAAATAATTCCTATTAAATATAAAAAATTTCGGATCATTACTTTCCTTTTCATATAGTGTGGTCGGCGACTGGAAGTGGCAAGATAGTGGTAACAACGGCGGTACAGCAGTGGTGGTGGGAGTGATATGGTGATGATAGTGTAGCCCACAAGGAAAAGACATGATACTTTCAAGACAATAGTGCAGCCCATTATAAAGGGGAGGGAGATATTACAAGCCCAATAAATACCAACTCATCCCACTTTATGTATTAAAAAAATAAATAAAAAATAAAAACCTACCAAAAAAATAAGATAAAATATTTTTTTCTGGCACTGTGTAATTTTCCCGCGGCTCCACTACTGCGGTTCAACTAAACTAATCATTGGACCTCGGCAGTTTGAACATTAATTCTTGCTTTGGTTCAACTTGCCTAAAACTTAGAGAACGAATGAAGATTAAGAGAAGGGAGAAAACAATATGATCTAGAATGAAAAACCCACTTGAGAAGCCTTCTCCATAAAGAAAAGACTTTAGTCAACAAAGACTAAATCAACTGTGTTACTCCTACATCTCAACCAAGATGTTTATGCAAATCTTATCTCAGCAACTTACAGAAACCATTAGAAAAGCTTGTCCCTCACCACTTACAAGCAAACTTGGAGGGACATCTCCCGAAGGTAGTCAACTCTCCACTATAAATACGAATGTGTTAACCAAAGATACACATCTTCTTTTACATGAATAAACCTGCTTACACAAAATTTGATTTTCAAGTCGGAGTGTCTTGTAGGTACATCCCTTATCTTACTTCGATGAAGACTCGAGGGTTAAAAATCACTTGTATAGAGAAAGATCACATTTTCAACCTAGATAAAAAGATTCTGATCACAAAACTTTAATTTTGTTAAGCCATTTACAATAAATATTTACAATTAAACTGTCACGTCAATTACTAACATACCACATGATCAAATAACAAGCTAGAGAAGCACTTATCATGAAAATATTGGTGTACAAGGTTATGTGTAACACAACTTTTACCACAATCTGCGCAAAACCTTTTAATATTGTTGCATCTCACTTCAATTAATATGATTGAAAATCTGATTTTTTTTTTTCTTTCAAGGTAACCAAATCATCATGTTGTGCTGTATTGGTGCAATTTAAATTTAAATTTTTAGATTAATTTCAAATGAACCCATATCATTATGGATAAGATGTACATCAAAGTGGAAATAGGTCAATCTTGGAAAAATTAGCATGTGAACTTCAACGAGTCTTAATGGTATCTTACAGCAAAAAGAGACTTAACCGTGATACTGCATTATGGTCATGGCATGTAGTGGAAAGTTGTACATATAAAACACGGTGATGTTATGTTTTCTTCTTTAAGACCTCCCACATTAAGCTAATAAGGTACCTTTCTACTTCCGCCTTTTGATCAGATACATGTCATTCAAAACAATGAAATAACCAAAGAACGTACATATAGAGAAGACGAGAGCAATAGACAAAGGATAATAACAAATTGAATTGCTATCCATCAAATACAATACACAAAGAATATTAGCTGCACAAACTCTAAATTACTTTACAATTCATTAAGAATCGCATATAATCAGTATACTATAAAACGATACACGAGAATATGAGTTAATATTCAATCCAAACTAGTTTTTACATTATCATACAAATTGGGGGGTAGTAAGAAAAACATTATTAACGGGAGGAACCCAATTTTTTCTTTTCTTTTTTCTTTTTTTTGGAAATGGTGAGGTCCACATCAAGTATATACAAATTAACACCAACCGTGATTCTACCCCCACCCTCTCTTCTCTGGCAGAAAAGAAAATAATAAAACAAAGAAATAAAGAATAGAAGGCTTTCCAATCAAGCCTCGGATATTGTAATTTACACCAACCTCCACCACCATTAAGTAGCTTCTGGTACTAAAATAACAGATCCATAACTGCAATTTTCAAAATCTCGATTGGCAGCCTCATGCAACTTTAACCTGTCACGCCAGTGCCACAAAAACCAGAGGAGCTAATACCTTAGTCACTCCTGGTCTTTTTATCTGGTGAAGTACCATGGCCAAAAAACTCTTCGATCAAATTGGATGTAGGTAAGAAGTCAAAATCTGCAGTCGGACATGTTGAGTACCCAGGATACCAATCTTTAGCATCGCAGGGCTCCAACAAATAATTATGCTCCATCCCATCACTGGAAAAATCAATTTTGTCATCCATGCGTGGATTCTGATCACATTTAAATCCCCTAGGTTGCAATGCAGAGCTAGCATCTACTAAACCATGAGAACGGTAAGACACATCCATATTGGTATCACACTCAAAGGACATACAGGAGTCATCCTGGACACCAATATAGTCCTCAAGAATCCCTAGAGTCCCATCGACAAATTGAATGGGATTACTCGAACTCTCAATCTGTGAGTTCAGCATGCATTTTGATGATCTTCCATCAATCCCATCCTCTGCCCCAATTGTGTTTCCCATATTATATCCAGTTAAACCAAGAATACAACCATCAGTTCCATCATCACTGTTGCTATCATCCCCATTATCCCCATCAGAGTAATTTGCTTTGTTTTCTACATGAACATTTTGATCACCAAGAGACTCAATGGCAGAATCATCTTCTGAATTTTCAAAACCATAAATCCCAGCATTTCTTGTATGACATTCATCATCATCACTATCAATATCCAAACATCTGGCTCTGTTCTGAGCAGCCCTCCTCCGAAGCATAAAGACATTAAAGTAGTAGCTGACAATTTCCTTATTGGTTCGAGAGTGGAATGTGGCTGTCAGTTCTCAATTGCGTAAGGCCCACCTAAGTAAGGTTTATGTGAGAGACCCAACTAGGAGGCGGGCTCGAATTGAAGCCCAAGCAAGGCAACAAACTAATGCTGAGTCAGACATTCTGTTAGAGGAAGGAAACGAATAGCAATTGGTAAGGTTGTTAGAGAAGAGTATTAGTAGTGGGGTGAGAGGTGAGGGTGGTTACCAAGGGGTCTGTTAGTAAGAATCTTTCCAGGAGGTTGCAAGGGCAACTCTCAATATTTCTTTCTTGTTATTTCTTTCTTGTAAACACTGATCCATAGCAGAACTATGGAGAACCATGTAGTGTTGTTCCAGTACCAATTCCTTTATCATTAAGAAATATCAATATACAAAGAGGTTATACAGAGAATTGTGCTCTGATCTTGTGGATTTGCTATCAATTGCTTGAATTGGAACTCTGTTCTTATTAGTTTCCTATCAATTGGTATCAAAGCTTCTGGGGTATGGTTAGAACGAGAAACATGGAGAATATGGAAGAGCGTGTCCGGCACACATCGCAGGAGGAACTGATGAGGCGGATGGATGCCAGTGAAACGAATCAAGCCGAGATTATTCGTCAACTGAGGGAACTAGGGGCTGGGCTGGAACAACTCCGTTCCGAGGAGTTTCATCATCGGCACCAGCAGGGACAAGCTGGCCGAGGGGGAAATGGATTACCACAGAGGAGGGAACGAAAAAAAAGTTAGATGTTCCAATTTTTTCGGGGGAGAATGCTTATGCATGGATCAGTAAGGTGAGAACAACAAGTTGAAGAAGATTACCCATGGTTATCTGGTTTTAGAAGGAGAAGCTCTTCGTTGGTGGGATTGTGGGGTCATTCCGGCGAACTGTGTCGATTTCAGCCGGAATTACTGGATAACCCTTACGGACAATTGTACGCGATGAAACAGACGGGTTCGGTGACGGACTTCAGCGAGTTCGAGCTGGTGGTGGGGACAATTACCATGATGAAGAAATGCTCAAAGGTGCCTGGCTTTGGGCTAAAGTTTCAATGGATTTCATTCCCCTCCAAAGCTAGGAACACCATTTTTGTGGTGGTAGACCGGTTGATATGCACATTTTATGGGATTGTCTCAATGCCAAGCAAGTGGCTGAGGTGTTTGTGAAGGAGGTGGTTCGCTTAGGTTTCCCTTCGATCGTGGTGACGGATAGAGATCAAATTTTTTTAATAAGTTTTGCATCATCCAGGTACGAAGTTGCACTATAGCACAGCTTATCATCCTCAATCCAATGGCCAAACGGAGGTGGTAAATAGAGGGTTGGAAACATACCTTCGCTGTTTTTGTAGCCCAAAACCGCGGTGTTGGCCTAGGTGGCTCCATTGGGCTGAGTTTTGGTATAATACGACGTACAAGGAGCCCACAGGTACCACCCCTTTCAAGGCCCTCTATGGGATTGATCCGCCTCATTTACTAAAGGTGGGAAATAGTTTCCTCAAGGTGGATGCAGTGTCTTCTTTGTTGGCCGAGTATTTTGGACGAGTTGAAAGCTTCTTTGGAAAAGGCCCATAGGATGAAAATTTAAGCGGATAAGCATCAGAGAGATGTCCAATTTGAAGTGGGGGACACGGTATATCTTCGCCTTCAGCCATACAGGTTGAAATCATTAGCTACCCGAATCAATGAGAAGTTGAGTCCTCGTTTTTATGGACCTTTTTCACTGAAAAGATAGGCACGGCTGCCTATCGTACAATTACCAGTGGGTTGTAAGATTCATCCAGTTTTTCACGTTTCTTTGTTGAAAAAGGCTGATCAGACTACCCAGCATCATCAACCACTACCGGTGGTGCTGACCGAGGAATGGGAGCTCAATGGGAAGCCTGCAGACATTCTGAATTGGCGCAGGGATGCGCAAGGTAATGTGCAAGTTCTGGTTCAATGGCACGGCTTACCTACATTTGAAAATTCTTGGGAGAACTTTGTCACATTGGATGCTTAGTTTAATACCTTGAGGACAAGGTGCTTAACAAATTATAATATATTACCTAAGTAAGGTTTATGTGAGAGACATTAGGAGGCGGGCTGAAATAAGCAAGGCAACAAACTAATGCTGAGTCAACATTCTGTTAGAGGAAGGAAACGAATAGCAATTGGTAAGGTTGTTAGAGAAGAGTATTAGTAGTGGGGTGAGAGGTGAGGGTGGTTACCAAGGGGTTGTTGCATTCAAGGTTGCAACGGTTTTTCTTTCTTGTTATTTCTTTCTTGTAAACACTTCCATTCAGAACTATGAAACCATGTAGTGTTGTTCCAGTACCAATTCCTTTATCATTAAGAAATATCAATATACAAAGAGGTTATACAGAGAATTGTGCTCTGATCTTGTGGATTTGCTATCAATTGCTATCCCATCCTGATTCTGTAACACAATAATTAAGAGTCAATACTTAAAAACAACATTTGACCACATAAGTAATAGTATAAGATGCAATTGACCGTTTAATCTTAGGGTTGTTGGCCTTCGTGCTGGCTGTGTTCATATGATTATACATATATAAATATACACATATATATGTACATAAATTTAGAGAGAGAGATAGAAAGGTCACATTTGATAATAGAAGATCCGTGAAAAAATGCAACATCAACATTCTACAAAAATGTTCAACAGAAAAGACAATGGACTGTTTCAATTTCGAAAGAAACAAGCTAATTTAAATATCGAGGATTAGGATCTCCTTTATAACTGCCTCACCATGCCACACCAGCTATGTAGATATGTTCATATGTAACCTACTGCTAGACAAAGCACACATGCTCTGTAACCTCGAGCTACATGTATCAAGCTTGATCATGTACATCCACTTTTACTTTACAGTTGATAAGCCCTAGAAAGTTCGAAGTGCTTTACTCAAAATAAATATTCTTGATGAAAACTACCCGCAGCATTCATAGTATTTAACATCAGTTTTATAAGTCTATAAATTTCTGCACTAATTTTATCTCACGTGTAATTACATTTCCTATATAATGTTTTGATTAGCCTGCAGATGGCATAGCAGCCATATCATATCACAGCCTGTAGAAACATGTGCATAGCACTGCATTGTATACAGAGATGAGGTTAAGACTCCACCCCAACCCTGGCCCAAAAATATTTTCCTACCTTGTATGATGTAAGAATCGTCAAGTTCTCACTACCCCATTAAAAGCACTGAAAGTTATCAAAAAGACACTTAAACTAAATGAAAAAAATTGCTACTTAAACCCCTGTCTACAAACATAAAAACAAACTCTCAATTATTATTAAAACAATAAAAATGATGATAAAGCAGTGATAACAAAATCGTTCTCACCTTGTCAAATTTTTCAAATTCAAACTTCAGAAAACCCGCCAACTCAGTACTAAGATTAGAAGAACAGTTTACGGTCAAACGAAAATCCAAAAGCTTAATTGAAGAGAATTTGACAAAGAATTTCACAATTAAGGAAGTTCCTCGGCGCCAAAGAGCGTATCCCCAACTCAATTTCACTAATTAGAAAAACAACAAATTAGCAGTTCAAACCCTAACCCTAGATTCTCGACTCTCCCGAAATTACGAAATTAAAAACCATACGACCGCAAGAATTTCGTAAAGGATAGGAAGGAATAAAACCCCTCAAGCAATTTATAGAAAAACCCTCCACAAATTCAAAGATCGAGAAGCCCTAAAAATTCGACCGCTCCGAAACCCTAGATTCGTAAACTCGTTTAGTCTAATGTCAAATTGGGGCCAAATACAAGATGAATAAGAAACAAAACCAGGAATTTTTGCGGAATAGGTAAGGGGATTGGACAATTGGATGGCCTTTGAAGGACAGAGTCGAAACCCTAACCCTAGAACACGATAATGATCACGAAAAGGGGACGATTTTGGGATCAAACGGAAGCAAACAACAGAAATTGAACGAAATAGGAACTTGATTCAAGAATTAAGAGCAATAATAAAAAATAAATCGAGGATCCAAAGGGAAAAGATAGAACGAAGAAGTCGAAGCAGCACGAGGTACGGTTCGTGGTTTTTAAAACGAGATGGTCCGACATAAAAATCGGGTTGGCTCTATTCGACCCAAGTTTTGAATTTCCAATAACAAAGGAAGGTTATATTTATAATAGAGGTGACAATATGGATTGAACACGGCGGGTCAACCCGTCAAAACGGGGCGGGCTGGGTTGAGGTTTTCAACCCACCGACTCATCTCAACCCGCCCCGCCTAGAAATGGGTCAAAACGGGTTCAACCTGCCACGGGGCGGGTTGACCCGTCAGGTTATAATTTTTTTTATATTTTTAATTTTACAATTAGGTAGTATTTCATTATTCCTTTTTTTTTGTGATATCCAATTTTTTTTT
>JAVKPL010005323.1:0-24165 GCA_032173675.1 Gastrolobium villosum | reverse complement strand
CGGTGACACCACATGTGAACAACCGGAGCGCACCACACAGTTGTGCTCTATCAATGCTTTACCAAGCCAATTTCTTTTAGTTTCTTTTCAGTTTCTTTTCACTTTCTTTTTACAAGTCCGGCTACCTAGCACATATAGCCCATATTTTCTCTTGGCAGGTTTTCCTACCAAATTAACATATCAACCAATATACCCATAGGGTTATGCTACATCCTATTCAATCTGTGCCACACAGGCAACTATTACTTACTGGCACAATACAGCCACAATTTTCCTTCTCTGAATTTTATTCTTATGGAGTATCAACTCTTGTCATCAATCTTTTTCACATTTCCTATTCCACATTAAACACTATTATGGAATCTCACAGCCTCTCAGTGCAACTCACTGAGTAAACATCTAGTTCATGCTCACTATAACTTCACATTTTCTAAGGGAACAATCCCCATTCTTGGCACTTAGCCACAACTCGTATCTACACATCTTTCTTTTCTCATGTTCTCAACCTACAACGTACCATTTCACCTCAACACTTTACTCTTTTACAAGCACCATCTTTGTGCTCAACAGTCAACCTATCCTTACAAGTCCACCAACTTCACCAAAACACAATGGCGAATCTCTCTCTCAAGACCTTTTACTGGCACATCATGGACCCCACATTATAATTCTTACCTTACATCGGTCCTTTCAAAGCTTTCAACCATGAATCCACTCCTGAATTTTATAAACTAATCATAATTACCTTTTCAATTAATCATCTCAAAACTTAACACATAGTTCGTCATTGATTTCCCACATTAAAGGCAACATGCCCACGATTTCCATTAACAACTTTTCTTTAATTACTGTTCCATACTCATGTTATCAATTTCCACATGTATTTCATTCTACACACCTCACCTTCATTATCATTTCATTCAATACACCTCACTTTCATTATCATTTCATTCCACTAGTATGCCTCATTCCGAGGTTACGTATCATCTCTTTCTCATATCTGTCCCATCACATAGGGATTTTCAAAACCTATTTATCATGCCACTAAGACTGAATCCACCACTATCATTACTTTCATAATTTCATATCAGTTGTTACACAAGTCTCTCGGACTATTCACAGTACTACTAACACACTCAACCATATATCTTGGTACCTAGTCAACAACAACCTCAACATTGTGTATTTTCAACACACCTCTCACTATAATTTCCGTCTATCCAACTCCATCAGTGACTCTACCACCAGGGTAAAGATATCAACATTTCATTTTACCAAATACATTTCTATTTAACAACTAGCATCACACCTTCTTACTTGAATAAATCACAATTAATCCCTTATTAACATCCTTGGCCATTCAGGCCACCAACTTAACTTAACATCTCACCATCACAAGCCTTTACATAAAACTTTGACTCAATCCATCATCACTAATCAATTTTCCATTCCCTTCACATAGGGTGATAATCCAATAATTCATTTCACAATTTCTGAGAAACCATAATTCCATACTACCACACTTGGTATACACTCATGCACATCTCCGAGTGCTCAATTTCATAACTCAAACTGCCATCTCATGGCATCTCACACATTTCATCATATTTGGCATATTACTGTTCACTTATATTTTCCAAAATTTCACCTCTTGCGTTCCTCACAAGATACAATCCTCTAATGCAATGGGTAAGAACATCCTTAGGTTTAACCCCTCGAGCTCTTGCTGTCCTAAGGGCCCCAGGTGCAATGCCCCACCAATCAGAGAATCTGTCCTTATAATTCACGCAAGAAGAGGTAACATGCCATCGGCTGTACTAACAGTCCCACTAACACAAGGTTCTACCTCACACTACTTGACTTATACCAAATAATAATAATAATCTCCGGGAACATAATCCATACGGAGATAGCCATACAAATAAACACATTCACATCAAATCCGTATATAACGGCAAACAGATTCTTATATAGATACATAATGGTATACTAGTTTTATCTTACTCTAGCACCATTCACTATAACTTTCTAATATGGTTCTTTTCTCAACAATATACTCATTTAACTTGACTAATCATTTGTCTTAGTCCATAGAATAATCCTCTTCACATGATCTCGGCATCTTTTTCATATTTTGACACAAAACTTTCAATTCCTACAGTACCCATGTTTGGTACCGTCCTAATCCATTGTCCATCATGACTCATAGCAACCATGTTCAACTGTGGAAGATCCACTTCATTAAAATAACTTCACTTTTCTCTCAATATTTCACTATGACACCAAGGGTGTCCTCATTTAACCGTCCATGCATTCAGTGCATCAGGACCACCAGATAAATTTCAATTTCGAGCAGCGCTCGCCTGGGACTTCCAAGAGCAACACCTCTTAGGATTAAATCCACAAGGGAAACCCAGGACAATTTCTTATTGTCACATTATTACCAACATGTGTGCCATGGTTTAACTTGCACACCGGGACTCCATCATGAATCCCATACCACATTGAGCATCCAATGACACTCCAAAGAGACAACCTCTTCTAACATTTCCCCTCATAGGGAAGTTCACTTACATCATTACTTTTTACCAAAAATAATTTTTCTTTTTCCATAGAGTTTACTAACTCAAAACAACATAACATACATTTAGGCACCCCGGCCTTCACAATACATATATATATATACACATATATATATATATCTAACACACTTAGCCATCACAGGATTACTATCCACATATATTTAAGCCACATCACCTTAATTTCAATGCTCCACAACATTATGGAAGCATCTTAATACCATTACTACACCACACTCAGTTATATTTTTATCACCTCACATTTGTCAAGTCCAACCATCAATATATTATGAACCTTCATACTTTCAATCAAATTCATTCAATGCCTTACATGGCAATTTCCTCAACTTTTCATATTTTACTTTTTATACATATGACATTCTCACCTACACCTAACCAATCATTACCTCATCATGGACTAAAGTCCCAATTTCAACCTTGATTTATCCCACACATCATTTCCATAGTTCTTTTAAGTTACTCACAATCCTCAATCCAAATTTTGGAAATTTCAATTTATTTCTACATCCAAGCATATTAAGTCATCCATATACATGCCCTCATCAAGGGTCTTATAACCTTATTATTGTACCATAAGGTATCCAACATTACACATAAGCACTCACATTCAAATTTCTATGAATTCATCGGGGTTCCAATTCCCCACCATGTCAAAGACATACCACTAGTCCTCACCTATACTCAATTGTTCTAGCTCCCATACATTTAGGAAAGACTACCAACATCACCATACCAATATCAACTCAATTCAATCATTTACATATACCAGCACACCTTCCTTTATTTTTATTCGGTACAATACATGTTTACATTTCACATTTTCATCAATTACCACCAATTTCACTAAGTTACAACAATCCAATAGCACCATAAATTTTTATTGCATAAATCATCATTATACAATCATACTACCACATTATACAACAATTCATAACACCATTAACTCACTAAGTCCTCGATTGCAGTATCACAATTTATTCTCACTAAGTCCTCAATTACATCAAATTTACTCACTAACATATCCATCCGTGGGCAGTCAACACTGCACCCACCACCTTAGCCTAAGGACTGGCATTGGTGCTCCAGGGTTGTCACGAAGGCATCTTATACTGACCACACATTGAACACAAAGGAATGGGTTGATCAGGCCCAAACTAAGGAATCACATGTGTAGCAGTCAATAAGTGTCTACGTACAACTATACAGCACTCACCTCAATTACACAATCATCAGAGTTCCCTAAAGAAACTGCTCTGATACCATAAAATGTAACAGCCCGTTACGTACCGGTATTGTTAACATTGATTATGATATTAAGCGCAGTTACAATCACAGTAGTTGGGTTAATTAAATTACGGGTAAACTTTTTCTTTTTATCATATTCCTTTTTATCACCATTACCTTTTCCGTAATCAATTAAAACAACACCATAATTATAAATGCAATACGCGGAAGCAAACAGTCTACTAACATCACTAATCATTCTTTTTATTCAACTCATTTAAACTCATCAACTTATTTTCATTTCTTACCATTTTCTAGCCCTTTACATAAGCTACGCGTGGTTTCAAACCACGTACCATTTGGAGTTCTACCCACCAAGTTATGCCCCTTTCTTTAAGTCAAGAAAAACCTGAATTTTCAAAAATTGCACTGTGGTAATCGATTACCAGTGGGTGGTAATCGATTACCACCTGTCAAAAATGAGGCAGTAGCCAAATTTTGACCTCCTCTGCTCTGGTAATCGATTACCAAGCTTGGGTAATCGATTACCTCACATGGTAATCGATTACCAAGCCTCAGTAATCGATTACCAGTGAAGACAGTAGCTGATTTTTCGTCCCCTGTTGCATGGTAATCGATTACCATGCTTGGGTAATCGATTACTATGCAGCAAAATGACAGATTACAGCATTTTAAGCCCCAAAAAGGGTTGTGTAATCCATCCCTAACCCCTTGATACTCCACACAACACTTAAACATACTCTAATGTAGGCTCTAGGCTCTTCAAACAAGCAATTTCATTCCATTATGCAACATTTACATAGTCTTTAATATAATGGCCATTTCACATCAAATATGGTCCATTTTACAACATATTCACCAAGGCTTCTAATACAATGAATGTGGCAATGGACAAGTCCCATGCTCACTCAAATATACAATATATACTCATGTCCTACATATACATCATATTGAAGGATTTACATGTAGTCATGAACATACAAAGGCATGGCATTTTCAACATGCACAAGTTCATGATCTAAGTTCTAAGCATAAAACAAATGCAAAGTATGTCCTACTCCAATGCTCATCACGTGGTGCCTCCCATATGCACCTCATGCTCCACTCTTCCAGGCTCAACCTAACCTGAAATGATGCCCCACAACACGGGGTGAGATATATAAATATATCTCAGTAAACCAAGGGCCCTGGAGGTTTCTCCACCCCATGGCTCACTCAATGTGCAAATACAACATCATATAATATGCAAGCAATGCAATATCACCCATCAACTGGAGACAACCCAAGAACATCCACTCATGGATTCATGTTCAAGGACTCCATCATATAACTCCCGAGACAGTCCTGGCGCCTCTCCCATGGTTGAGACGACTCCATGGCAATACCCAACCGGAACTCCTCATGAGCCCTATCCGGCGGACGTCCCCCGCTTGGATCATCCTGATGTCGCTCCCAGAGTCAACACCATGGCATTCCAACTGGCATTCTCCCGTAGGACGAACCCAGCGGATGTCCAAACCAACACACGTCAACTGGCCAGTGACCAAACAATTTTCACAAAATCAAGCAATATGCATACAAGCACACAATCACACAATGTCATAACCACATAATCCAACCACAACCATCCACTAGGTGTGGTGGAGCACACAAGGGCTAAACCCCAGTTCCAATGGTTACCTCAATACCGAGCCCATGCTCCAAACGTAAGCTCCAAGCTTACCCGCTTCCAAAGCGTCCAAAAGAGGCAACCTAGATAATCCACAACATGATTATCAATACAAATCCAATGTCAACCATTCATTTACACAATTAATCATCATTTAAATCACCTAGGCCAAAGGCTATTTTTCCATACCATTTTACTTCAATCTCTTTTATAGGTTGATTTACCAATTACACCATGAATCACACATTCTTTCTTCTCATTCCATTTTACCACACTATACTATCATCCAATTAAACATCATTTTCATATCATTTTTCTTCAATTTTCATCATAATTCGGATTCCTCCAAAAGGTATGCCCCAAGGCTTTTCAATTCATTTTAACACTCATACTAATCATATCATCATATTATCAATCTATTCCAATGGTCCATTATTCAATTATTCAATTACATCACTTACCCATTTTCATGAGATTTCCACAATTTTTTTTTCCTAAGTTAAAAACCTAACTTTTTCACCAAAATTTATCATAGCATTTCTAGCTTTCATGCATCATTCTAAGGCCTTTTCATCTAATAGCATTTTTCCATTTGAGCTCTCTATCATCACACATCTAAAATCAAAGGTTTAAAGCATAAATTCCTAGATCTATGAATCCAACCATAAAAATACCACAAATATACTCACCACCAAGTGTAGGAACACCACCAAGGCTCCATCAATCCAAAAGAGATCCAAAAACTCCAAAAACTCCAAGAACACCAAAGGGGTCGGATCTGAGTTTGTCCATTTTCGCCCCAAGGAGATGATTTCATGGCTTCTAAGTGTTACCAATGGCTTTGGAAGGTTGTTTACAATAGATTTCAACACCAAAATCAAGTGATTTGGTGAGGAATTGAAGAAATGGTGGAGAGGAGAAGAAATGCTCATGTTCTTGCAAATGGGGGGGGTTTCACGGTGGAGAAGAAGAGGAAGGAGAGAGAGAGCGTGAGAGTGAGGGGAAAAGTGAGGGAACTTAAGTGGGTTTTGATCCCACGGGTCCCACACGCGATCTAACTTTAATCCCGATAAAAATTATGATCACATATTCTTAATCTACATATTTTTCCAGTCCATGTCATATTTTTCTTTCCTCAAAATTCTCATAAAAATTTCACACTTATCGGTACACTCGTACCGCAGTATTTAACACTTAAAAATCACTATTCATCAATTTTTCCCAAATTTGCCTATTCACTCAATTTTCCGTCCTGATTCCATTTCCAGCATTATTTTTGCCATATTAAATCTCTAACTCCATTTTTCATGCCTCGGTTTACGTTCTTGGCAAATTACCATTTTGCCCTTTTAGCCCATTTTGGCCCTAATTCTCGGATTTTCACTAATCCTTCCCTTTTAAACCCACATTTTATCACATAAATTCACATTTAATTTTCCGAGGTGTTATAGCCTGCAAAATCCACCCATATGGATATTCACCTGTGAAGTAGGGCACCTCCTCCCTTTGGTTTAGTGTCGCATGCAAAATCACCACCATGAGCAACAATTTTTTTTTCAATAACTGATCTCCTTTTCCATGGGTTCCGTCGATCAATGAGCTCCATTATCGTCTCTCTCAATTGACGAAAAGAGTCTTCCACTTCACCCATTCTTTCCTCCACACGATCCAAGCTCTTCTCAACTTTCGTCAATCTGTCTTCCATTTTTATTTTTTCAGATCTGGATCAAAGAGCACTCCCAGGATTGTAGTGCTTTGATACCAAATTGATGGAACCTATTTTTATAAATCTGATATTGCAGAAAATTAAATGGAGCCAAGCTCCTTACAAGATGAAATGCAGAAAATTAACACTAAAAGACCTCACTCACTCTCATGCCAAATACCTAGGCCAAAGAGATCCCAAGAGATCTTTTCCCCAAAACCTCACTCCAATATTCTCAATACATGAATATCTCACTACACATCCTCACTCACCTTTTATCCTACTTACTAGAATATTCTAGAATAGTTTCCCTAACAAATTAGCTAATTCATTAACTAACTATGACCTCCTTTGCATTGCTGAATTTGGGCCCACTAGTCATAGCCCATCAGTATGTAAACTTCTTCAAGCAATTCCCCATGAAGGAATGCATTATTTACATCGAGTTGGATAAGAGTCCAATTGTAAATGGCTACACGAGCAAAGATGACTCTGATGGTGGTTAATTTTACAACAGGAAAAAAGGTGTCCATTTCATGAAATCAACTCCTTCCTACTAAGTAAAATCCTTAGCCACCAAAGGAGTTTTATATCTTTCAACAGAAAGATTGATAAATTTTGTCGTTGATTATTGTAATGTTGTGTTATTGTCTTATCACTTATAGGGAGAGTCAATCATAATGCTTGTTATAATAAATTGCAACTATCGTTTGATTATGTAGGGAATGTCCATACCCTTCAATGTGATACTATTTCGCATGATCATTGTATGATAGATAAAAATAGTTTGAATATTTACGTAAAAATTTGGAATATCTTATTATATAATCTTTGTATTATTGATTTAACTATTTTTCTCTATCAAATAAGAGAAACTAGCATATTATGATCCAGGACTATCCAGCAGAATTACAATGATACACATACGTTGTAAGATAATACGATACTTTAAACCATCAGGCATCATACTACCAAAACAGATGAAGAAAACAATATATTCCCCAATAGTAAAGACGATCAAGACCACTTATTCTTTTCTGAATTTCACTACTTTTTATAAAAACTCCAAGCTATCGTTTGTAAGAATTTGAGAGTAAAAGGACAGGAAAATAAAGTTTGATTTCATCTAGGTGCTTTATTTCCCGACCTCTCTCAAATTGTCTCGGCAACAAAATAATTCATGGATGCCGATTCCAAACCCTTGAAACATTTTATTATATCATAAAAAATCAATAATAAACTCAGTTTGATAAATCTGGACAACTGGACCAAATATTACATTCTATACAGTTCTTTTAGACTTCAAAGAACCACTCTAGTAAGATTCAAAATTCTACTAATCAATGTCCCCACTACAGAACTTAATCAACTGTAGTTCGTTTTGTTGGATAATCATCTGTTGTAGGGATTAGATACTAAGTACGGTCAATGAAACCAAAAACATAAAACAATTATGGTAAGACAAGAAATTTCAGCTGTTACCGGAGGTAGCCTAACAAAAACTGGGGACATAGTACTGCTCTGTACACCTTTACCGGCATTACCTTGGGTTTTCAGGTACCTAAACTGTTGCCCCATATATATATATTATAAGATGATGATCATACTTGTTCCTTCCTAAGTAATGAGCGAAGAGCAACTGCATTTTCTTAAAATGATGACTTTCGTGGGAAATGCCCATAAAAAACCTGGGTGCCCCATTGCCTACCTAAATTACCTAAAGCAATTGGAGTAGCATAAATTGATAGCAAGGACTAAGCCATAATATCGGCCTAAGAATCTGCAGAGTTCAAATACCACTACTGCCTAAGTAGCAGAATTTCCAAGATGATAACAAACCAGAAGTTGTCCATCTTAGTTGTCTCATATTTGTACAGTATTTAGGCACTTGGATTCATCAAAAACATTTCTCTGAAACATGTTTTTATATACCTAAAGTGCTGAAAAGACAACAAAGAAAGCATGTTATGAAATTTACAGGTGAACCTGCCAGAATTGGCATGCGAAGAAAAGGATTCCAATCTCACATGTAAATATTAAATGTTTAAATAATAATAATAATAACTAAAAACAGAAACATGCAGTCTTACAAGAGGCAATTCAAACCCCAACCTCGTCAATCTTTGGATTGCAATTCCTACATCCCAAGAATACCAGCTGCACAACCAATCCCCCTAGCACCTAGCCTACACGGGGAAAAACATGCATGTGAACTTCTTGATATCATGCTGAACATAAGGGAATGAAAAAAGATAATAAGAAAGGACAACGCAAGCGAGAAGAAGGAACCAGTAAAGATAGGGTATCGTAATGAGTGTAATAAGGACACTTGTTAAGGAATCAAAAATGAAATTTTTTAATGAAGGGTACAGATTTTAAATATCCGATCACATCAAATGCTTTACATTTCATTTAATATTTTTCATTTTTGATTTCTTAGCAAGCGTTCTTAGGGCATTAGTTAGCAAAACCCATAAAGATATAGCTGCCACCACCCAATAGTTTAAAAATAAAAAAAAAGGCATTTCATATAAAAATAGCCACCTGCAAGTAGCATAACAGCAAACACCGCACTTTTAATATACGTGGCTAACAGGGCTATGGCAAATGGCACATAGCAAAGTGCAGTGTGTTTAGAAATATGGCGTATATTATATAAAATGATATATTTAATACTATTCAAAATCAAAAAGAATTGAAAGTATTATTAGAGAATGGAATAAAAACAACCAGGAAGAAGAGAGGTAGTGAGAAAGGAAGAACAGAACATCATAGATCACAGCATTAAAGGAAAATGAAAAGGGGGAGAAAAATAAATCTACAAACAACCAGGAAGAATATCCAACCTAGTGGAGATGGCACATTAACAGAGAAGCAGAAAATCACACATTATCACTTATTTACTTATCGACACAGGCAGCAAAAAATTGGGATATGGCAGAAAAATCAACATGCGCTATTACTCATCAGGAAGAGCAAACAAACAACAGTACAGCCCAGAGTCATAGCTTCGCTCCCAATGGCCAACTGTTCTAACTGCATAACTACAAACCAAAACCAAAACCAAATGCAAGCTGAAACTCAGGTTTATAGAGGATGTCCTGATTTACTATTATCCCAAAAGTGGGAAAGTAGTATACTAATGAAAATAGCCCCAAAGCTTACCCAAATTTGCCATAAAAACATATGGCCACCTTCCATCTTACTTAGCTTTATATTTCTCATAAAATGGGCAACAACAAATCAAAATAAGAGAATATAGGCGGGGCTGCAACTCAGTACTCAAAATCCATCAATAGGGCTGGTATAAACTAATTTTCTGAAAAACAGAAAATTTCATAAAATGAAACTTTTCCATTGATCTTTAACCCCAAACCCAGAAACAGACCAAACTAGTAAAACTAATTCATAGAAGCCTCTGACAAAAGCTCAATTCGGTAAGAATTTATCAAAACCACTTATCCCATTAACAGAATCGACTTCACCAGCCGAACTTCGATTACGCACACAAATACACAAAATCATATCTACGATCACAACAAGCTGCAAAAAAAATTGTCCCTCACAACATCAATATGAGATCATCACCACACCAGAAAAGAACTAATTAACTCCCATCCATGACTAAAAGCTTGTAACAAATGAACTATTAAGGTTCCTACTCTGCAATTGTTTTCTTTATATAACAACCTATTATACATAATTACATACCAACCAGTACATAAAGCAGAAAATTCCTACAAAGCTAGCATACTCAAAGGTTAGTACCTAATTTTAATATATATTCAAAATTACAAAAACTTTACCATAGACAGATAGATAGCTGCAATCTCCGTAAACATACACAGACCACGAACAACTAAAAGCTCTAAAAGGTTCCATTCCATTCTCTGTTGATAAAAACACCACAAGAGAGAGAGAGAAAGAGAGATTATCAGATAAATAATTACCGTTAAGAAGAACCAAGTAAAAAACAAAACAATCACAGCCTCTCCTCTCTTTCTCGATTCCATTGTTCAATCCTAGCTCGTCGTTCCTCACTCCCTTCCCTCACCGGATTTCCATGTCTCCGCCTACCACCACATTGAGTTGTTGTTGGTAACATCATAGACTTTGCTTGCATTGATCTAAATTTTCTTCTGTTACATTACATGATTCATTGGTAGAATTGTTGGCACGTGTTCTCTTACCAATGGCTGAAGAGGAAAAACAACAGTTCGAGTGGATGGATCCGGTTTTTGATTCTTATCTTACCATTGTTAGTTCTCAAACACAATTTAACGCTCTTGAAACGTATGAAAGTTAAGTGGAATTCTTTACCAAATACAAATTGAAATGGATGAAGGTTGGATTTTGACTTATTTATTGTAGTTTATTACTCTTCATGAACGCGTGGGTTGGTGAGAGTGAGACATTTAGAATAGGGAATATATACTTATCACCAAACAAGTTTACCACTCTTACAATCAATTTAATCACCATTGATTTTTGTCAATCTAACGGTTATGATTTATTGGAAATTAATAATTAATTAATTAAGAAATGTGACACAATAAATGCTATTAATTTCTAATAGATTATAATCGTTAAATAGACGGAAATCAATGGTGATTAAATTGATGTAAAAGTGATAATTTTTTTTGGTGATAAGTGGATCCGTTCCCTTTAGAAAATATGCTGGATTTTTAAATATTTATGTAGACATGCATAAGTCATAATAAATTGTAATCAAAATTAAATAATTAATAGAAAGTTAAGTCTATTGGAACAAAATGGTTTGGAGATCTACTATGTGATTAATTGTTTTGTTTGGAACTGTAAAATAAGCAATTATCTCTTGCTTGGTTTGAAGGAATGGAAATTGTAATGAGAATAACACATTTTCTTTATCCAGTTTTCAGATCATTATGAATACGAATAGCATTAGGAATGAAATTTCTTACTTTTGTAGGAATTGGCGTTCGATCAAAAATTGAAAAAAATATCCTTATTCTATTTTCACTAAAATATCATTAAGTGTGAATATGTAGCAAATAAAAATAAAAATAAAGTGTGAAAAAGGGCCAACCAGCCCACATGTTCAATCTCAATTTATTTTGGACCAAACCATGTTCTTTAGGCTTGAGTTGGTAATGCTAACCAAGCCTGGTTTGACTAAAAAAAATTAGCTGGATTGAATTGGATAAACTGAACCGATTTAATGTTAAAATAATAATAATAATAATAATAATAATAATAATATTTATAATAATAATAATAATAATAATAAGTTTTTACTTTAATTAATTTTAGCATACCGAACATAAAAATCGAATATTGCTATCTTCCCGTTGTTGTCCATAGGGATGAAATTAGGCTGGACCGGTCTACAGGGGTCTATGACTCAGCCTATGTCAGGCTAGATCTGACATAGTATAATTCGTAAAATAGGTCAGGTTTGGGTCTTGGAAAAACTTGTTTAATAAATAGACCACAGGCCCACTTTCACAAGCCTTGACCTATAAGCTTACAGGCCGGCCTATATTGTACTATTTATTATAAATAAAATAAAATAGAATAAGTATGCCTGGAAGGAAAAAACAAAAGATATAAATTTAATCAATTGCAATTATTTATAACTTAATTATATTTGATTACATTTTAATATAAATCTGACTTTATTTCTTATGTAGGAGGAACCAATATCTCAACAAGTTAGATTGTGTATATGAATACATTAAAAGGTTTTGGGGAGAGATTATACTTACTACAAACATCATGATGTGTGTTTTAGATTCATGTAGTTATTATAATTTATATAGTATGAATTTGTTTGTTGGATCTCATAAAATATGTTATTTAGTTTGAGCATTTTGTTTTTTGAAAAAGTGACTTAAATGCAGATTGTGATGAGTTTTGTTGTGATTCATGATTCTATTTGGAGGTTGAAATTGTGATTTTTGGTTTAGCAACAAAATTTGAGTATTTTGTGAAGATGATTCATGATTCTACTTGTAAGTTAAAAATTAACAGGCTAACGGACTAGGTCAAACCATTTATTTTTTATAAACGGGTCAAGACATGCTAACAATTAGACTCGTACTAGGTTTGAGCCAGGCCAAATTGAATTTTTTTGGCATAAACTTGGATTTTTCGAGGCAAAACTTGGTCCAGTTTCATCCCTAGTTGTCCACATCAAATAAAACCTGAGAATGAATACGTCATTCCATTCCCATTTGCATTTTTTATTCTCATTCCCTCAAAATCATTTCATCCAATCAAATAAGGTCATATTGGATAAAATTTTGAAAAAATAACTTTTATGTAATATTTATTTTGGAATGACTTTTTTTTTTTTTTTAAATCTTAACTATTTTACGTTTGAATCAGTATTTAAAGAGTAATATTTTGATTTTTTTGAAAGTCATAAATATTGGCTTTAAAACGAAACATCATCTTATAGTTTTTTTTCTGACTTTCTTTTTCAAAAGTTAAATACACACAGAGTGAAAAGTGCTTTTTTTTTTAATTTTTTTTTCTTAGAGTATTACTATAATATTAATCATGTCAAATTTTAAATATTTAGATCAAAATAAGGGTTAACTCAACTAATAAGATTTAATAATATTAACGAGAAGCTTTTAACTCGACTAATAAGATTTAATAACATTGACGAGAAGATTTTAAGTTTGAATCTTAATATAGTAGTCCTTAACTGACAGGTTACAGGTAAACATCACTATAAGCCTTTAGTGAAGCATGTACTAATATTGGAGCTCAATTGATATGACCGAACAACAATAACTAAAAGTTCTTGAGTTCAAATCGTAGTATGGTAATCCTTGATTGGTAGATTATACCGTATTAAGTCCCTTTACTAAAGTATGTCTTGACTTTATAGTAACCTCTGTTTTTCCTAAATTTTTATCACCGATTTTTTGGAGAGATAGAGTATGTCTTTTTCTTGTATACACTTTGAACAATATTTTGACTTTTATATATGAGGAGAGATATTCTTACTACCAAAATTTTTTACTACCAACTTACTACATATCTAATCACCATTGGATCAATGTTTTCTTTTTTTTCAAAAACTTTTTAACATTATCTCTTTTTTTTTTTTTTTGATAACAACATTCTCTCTCTTTGATTCAATGATGATTAGATAGGTAGTAACTTAGTAGTAGAAAATTTTAGTAGTAAGAATATCCTCTCTCTTTATATATACCGGTAATATTTTTATTGGCAAGTCAAGTTTTCCTTAAGTTTGTGATTTTTTTTAATATATCTATATGTTAATTGATTATTTGATTAATTTAGTTCAAGTATTATTGGACTCATTAATTAGAGGGGATGACTTATTTTTTGTTCAGGACTCAAATTCGAAATTTTGATAATATTATTTTCACTTTAGAATAAGACAAACTTCCCCCTCTCCTAAACTTACATTTCAGAAAAAATATAAAGTGGTAAAAGGAAAAGTGATTTCCCATTCCTTATTGGATCCCAACCATCAAAAAGAGATAAGCTAGAGTCAGGGTTTGAACTTGACAAGTATACCAACTAATTCATTTGCCAATCAATTCTTATTTATTATAGGGAATGCAAATATTATTGAACAATCTTATTGCAATGTTTCATACGTTTAGATTTATTGCTAAGGAAAATTATGTCAATTCAAGTCATTAGGTTTGGTCTAGTGCTGAGGAGTTTGAGTAGGTTGTGTGTTCAATTTTCATTTGTATAAAAAAAGAAAATAAAAAAGAAAATTATGTCAATTCAAAATATTATGTATCCATGTGATGTGATTTTGATAGGTTAATTGCACTACCATTTGTGGAACATGTATTGCATTGATGATTGGCATATTCACCTCCATTTTGAGGATAAAGTATAAACATTAGATTAAGGTAGTGTGGTCCCTCACCTATATAATACAAGAGAATCAATATGCTAGCTAGTAGCATTTAGGGTTTTGAATTGTTGATCACAACTGTAACTGGTCACAAATGTAGTTGTCATGAGACAGCTACATACTGTGTCTGGATTTTATTACAAGGTCCAAATCAAATATTAAATGTTCTGATTATGAATCACAGGAGGAGACGAGAATGACCTGTTTCAAAGAAAATTTATTATTTTCATGCTTTGATCAAACAATACTTTTTATGTAAGAAAGTTTAGGCTAAATGGAGGTTATAAGGTTAAGATATAAGTCTCTATGAAATTTATAGTAATACTTATAAGTGATTTCTCAATAAAGGATCACTAATAAAAATCAAATCTAAAATTTTTGTATTGAAATAATTCAATTTTGTGAATTCGATCTTAATCATTTAAATTTGTTAGAGAACTGTTTATCAAAAACAAAAAATTTGTTAGAGAACCAATATTTTGCAAGCAACATTCACTAGGATAGTAATTTTGAGTTAAATTAATTAAACGGGATAAATAAAAATTTGTTATTTATTTAAATAGTAATTTTACCTAATAATATTATTAAAAGGCTTGATACAAATTCTTAGGTACATAAGAAAAAGGAATAAAACGGCTAAATCATTTTCAGATGTGAGAAAGGGAATATCATCATTCTTTTGACGAACGAAGTGAGACAAAAAAGAAAGAAATTAAGAAGAAGAAGTCAAAATTAGAGTTTTGAGTAAGAAGACTTTTCTATTTTGTTCTCATGATTTCTATTTTTTTTGTAACAATAATGTTACTTGTGTAAGAGCTTTCACAAACCCTGGAAAGATAATTCACTAATATCACGATGGGTAAAAAATTATATATGCAGGAGACTCTAGATAGAAATAATTTAATAAATTTATATTTTTGGTTCATAGATAGCAATAATTTCAATAACGTATTGGAAGTACCTAGCTAGCTAGTCTGGCCATAAGAAATGGATCCAAGAGTATATGTCAACAGCGTTCCAGTCACGTTAAGCAAGATTTTGATATCGAAGATAATTTATTTATGGGTTTTATAGTTCTCATGTTGAAGAAGAATTGAAATCTTATGTTGTAGAGATAAAAAACATGTGAGACCCATGTGTTAGAAAAAATTATATGTAGGACCCATGTCAGCACGGAAATCGAAAGGTGTGTAGGAAAATTTTAATTCTCATGTTAAATGAGAATTATAAAACCCTTTATTTATTTTCTAAACTTTTTAGGATATGATTTAGTTTAATCAATTTTGAGAACTGTGGACCTATATTAAGGGTGGCTCTCCAAACAACATTTTCTTCATTTCGAGGATTCGAGCTCGATCGAGATGAGAGTGGATCCTCTGATCATGTGGTCATGTTATTTGATCACGATTTCTCATTGATTATGAGATAAGAGAGAGAAAAATATATAATTTTTAAATGAGTGATTGTGATCAAATAATATGACCACATGACCACTTTTTCACATGAGAGAATCTACTCCTATATATATATATATATATATATATATATATATGGCTTGATGAATGTATAGTGTCTGGATGCAAAAATCAGTCCAGTGCACTATATTCTCCCGCGAGAACACAGTTATAGTAAAATTATAACTATGTTCTCCCGGGAGAACACATTAGAACACCACTATTGTAATATTTTTGCAATATGTTCTCGCGGGAGAACATAGTTAAAATTCACTCACTGGACAATCCAGTGATTGAATTTTTAATTTTTTGTTTATATATATATATATATATATATATATATATATATATATATATACATATATATATATATATATATACAAGATCATTTTACACCAGTGTAAGTTACACTCTTAATCTTGTCCATTAATCTCACTTTTATCTAAGGGCTCAAATCTTTTGGTAATGTGAGCCATTGAATACAAGTGGATCAATGGTCAAGATTGAGTGTAACACTTCTAACTCTTATACCGGTGTAAGAATATCCTGCCCCATATATATATATATATATATATATATATATATATATATATATATATTATTTTGTATCTTGAGCTTAAGTGGTAGAAACTTTACGTGTCATTTCTACATTTACATTTTTACCACCCCCTTCCGGTTCTACCAATTTTGACAACATTGATCATAGGTTTCATTAGTCTATTCCTAGATAAAAAAACCCAGCAATTAATCAAATCAGAATTTCACACCAATATCCATATTTCATGCAAAATTCATGTGTTCATCTATGATTGGCCGAATCATAAACGAAACTAGGAATGAAGAACAAAAAGTAATTGCATAACACGAAAGATTGAATATTAAATTGAAATAAAAGAGTATATTACATAAAGAATCCATTGGTTCTATCTAACCTTACCTACAAGAAAACCTAGCCTAACATAATGAAAGAAAGTAAGACAATAGATGAAAAAGCAATGAAATCCATAAAAGAAACTTGATAATCGGTATACATGGTGAAGTTTTGACCCTTCCTCCAGCTCCTCAATCCAAGAACAGAGCTTTCTCCTCCTCTGGGTCGCCAAAAATCGAATACAAATTTCCCTATTTCGTTCCCTTTTTAATAAAAAAATCCATGGGCTTTTCTTTATGAGATGCTCGTTGCATTTGCTTGCTGGGGCGAGCAACTCAGCAATCTACTGCTAGAAAATACGTGCTTCTGTGATATGCTCGTTGGAGCGAGTAACTTAGCGAGGAAATATGTGATAATGACCTTTCTGATGTTTGCTCGCTGCAGCAAGCAACTCAACGAGCTACTGCGTGAAATAACATGTATCTGGCTTTTGCTCGCTGGACAGAGCAAGTTAGTGAGCATGATTTGACTTGAATCTTGTCTTCCTCCCATTTCCTTGATCCACTAATACTCCATCGTAACAACTTTAACCTGAAACCAATACATTTTCGGTTAGCATCATACGCAATCATGAAAACTCCATAATTTTTTGCATTTAATAATATGTGACATATCTTTGACCATATTCAACAATATTTAGGCATATTTTTGACCTTAAAAACATGATATGTTTGACACTTAACAACCAATGTTTGGCCTTAACAACCCATGTTATCATTAGTATATAAATTGTTGAAATGCTTCATTTACGTGTATCCCTCCGCATGTGATTGGTGAGAAATTGTCAAGGAGAATGTGATTATACTCCCAAATTCTAGCACCATGATTCAGGGGTGGGTATAAAGAAATAATTGCACTTATCAGTGGGGTTATTGTCACCCCCTTTTCCAGGTTAGAATGTGGTCCTCAGAGAAGAAATTTCAAGGATTCAAATTTCCGTTTATGATGTATGGTCACATAGACATACAATGTAGCCTTAATAATAGCATTAAACTGCTTACAGAACAGATAGCATGGGCAAAAATTGCATTTAAAGTTCAGCATAAATATTGAACAGAAGAATCACATATATAGCCATAGTATCAAACGCAGTTTGACAAGAATAAGGAAAACTGTATATTGAAGACACAATACTCACACAGAAAATTTTGATCTATAAATGGATCGACCTATTAAATTTATGGTACTAGCATGCATAGACTGTCTTGCAATATATATTACTTTGTACATTGTACCTAAATGAAACTCATTGCATTTGGTAGGGTAACAAGGAATTAGGAATTTGAAATAGAGATCATATACTGGTCCACATCTTTCAGTCAGTTGTACCAAAGAAAATTTGATGAATCATTACATTACATGCATTACTTACCACCAAACACTGCACAGAATGGAGACATTGCGGATGATAATTATTGCTTCGCATCATTTTCTTTGTACCCTGTTGAGATACTAGTCCTCCATGGTTATTATTATATGGATATGGAAATAGATATAAGTATATAACCCGTGTACTTCATATCTCAACAATGTGATTAGGCCATTTAAACTAAAAGTTGCAAATGGCTTTTGAATTTTCTCTATTGATAGTTTGATATATATCTGGAACATAAACAAAGCTAGTTCCCGATTTCTTCATCAGTGATTAGGTAAAAAAGAGAGAAGATGGTGCCGTTTAGAATGGCAAACTCTTCCAACAAGTACAGTTCAGGTCCATATTGTATCAATTACAAATAACTGGGAAACAAGTTAAGCCTAATTGTATGAAAAATAAAAAAAAAATTTGGTAACGTTATGGATATCAGTTTAGATTAGAACATCAACCAATTAATGAAAATGGGTGGTATTCGAGGAAGTCTAAAATTAAATATGAAATGTCAAATTGACTAAATAAAAGAATTGGGAAGACAGTATAGTCTTGGACAGGTCCACTCATATTCTATAACTGAACCTGAATAATTTGTAAAAAGCCTAATGATTCGAGAAAAAGTTAAGGGTATCTATAGCATGCATATGTTCTAACCGCCAACAAAATTGATACGAGAAAAAGTTAAGGGTGTCTATAGCATGCATATGTTCTAACCGGCAACAATATTGATATTTTCTGCGTGTGTAAAATTGACTAAACAGAATTAAATAAATTTAGAATATAGCCGTAGTTCTGATATATATATATATATATATATATATATATGGAAAAAACTTTTCTCCGGCAACTTGAGATAAATTTATTTCCGGTCATCCCTGTTTCTGCCTGTTGGGCAGATGTGTCCAACGTAGGTTGGATGNTTGATCTCGGATTCAGATGTTCCTCTCTGGATACCTATAGATTAGGTATCTGGGAGGAACGTGGATCACTGACACTGACCTAGGCGTCTGCCTTCAAGGTGTGTGTGTGATCTATAGTGATTAGGATCAGAAAATGTGTACCTTACTGCTCTGCTTACCTGCCTATATAGCCCGGCTCTAGGGTTTGCTTGGCTGGGCCGAGGTGCAGCGTGGGCTTTGGGCCGAGGTGCAGCGTGGGCCTGAGTCCAGCCCATAACAGTTGCCCCCCAGCTCGGTAGGCTGAGTTATCAGGATGCCGAGTTGCGTTGATTATCTGGCCTGAGGCATCTCGGTTTTAGAGCCGATATGAACTTACTCGCCAGTCTTTCATCTTGCGGTCATCTTCCACGTGTTTCAAGCCATCATAATGCGTATCGTTGATTATCTTTGCGCCGCCTTGGCATTTAATGCGACTGCGACTGTACAGATATCAATCGTTTTGTCTTGTCAGGTGCTTTTTGCTTTTGCTTTTACGCTTTTGCCCCTGGCTTTTCGTTTTCGCGGGTCATAACTCTTGAACTTCTCCCCTTTCCCTATTTTACTGGCACTTTCCCCTTTTCTTCACCTTTCTGCTTCTGTTGTTACTCCATTTGCGATTTGCCACATTCGGTTGCGTTTCGAGGTTTTCTTGCTAAGTATCAACCTTCTCCGTCCGGCATTTGGCAGTATTTGCTCTATAGGTATGGGTTTCGTGACCTTTCTTTATTTCCTTGCCTTCCATTATTGCTTGTTGCCTGCATTTCTATGTTGTTGCTTTCTTTACCTCATTTAGTCTGCATTCGCATTCGTCCCCTTTACATCGGTTCAACTGCCGCTGGTTACGTTTGCTGCTTGGTTGGGAAAGTTCCCAGTATGGATAAGGGAATTCCTTATGAGTACAGGAGGGCCACTTGTCCTCGTGTTTTCGGCCGAAGTGACGAAATTTTGGCAGAGGAAGAAGCTAGAGCTGCTGAGGAGGAGGTGATTCGAGGCCATGGTGCCTCTTCTAGCCTTGGACGTCGGCCACCGGCTTCTAGGCCCGGGCGTCGTCGTCTTGTTTCTGGCTCCGGACGTTGTCCACCAGTGGGATCTCGTCCCAGTGGTCGAGGGCGGTCTCGATCTTCTAGGCGAGGTCGGTCCCTGCCTTCTAACCGTGCCGCGGGCTGTACGTCCGCAAGCACCAACCTTTTCTTAGATGATAGACCTAGGTCTTCTTCCTTTCTTATCACTGGTCAACTAGATCAAATTACCTTGAATCAGCCCTCTATTCAGCCCCTATTGTCGACTCCCCTTTCTCGGAATCCAAATCCATGCTTCAATTGCGTTTACCTCAGCGCGCAATTTATTGGGAATGGTAATGACTTCATGGCGAACCTAGTCTTAGGCAGTTGTTCTCACCATCCCGGACTTAGAACTTCAGTTCCCATGACCTCTTCAGATAGTTATTCGAGCTCTTCACACTGTAGTTTATTTAACTCAGGTGCGTGTACTTGCTTCTTTTGTTGTTTTAATCCACCCATTTTGCTGTTCTAGGTTCTTTATGGAGTCCCCTTCTGCAGAATTTAACGTGGAGACTACTTCATCCAATCACGAGCTAGAAGCCGAGGTCGCTGTGGTTGAAGAAGGTTCTGCCCCAGTGGGTATCAATCTACGTCGGCAATTCCCCTGGGTGACACAGGAGGTTCTTAGCTTTAGATCCTCCATGACCACAGAGGAAATATCCGGGTTACCCATTGGCAACCCGGTAGGTTTTAACACTTTCTGCCCAGCGGAAGATGAGCCGTGTGTTCGGGTCGGACCCGCAAGAGCCTCCCTTTTTTTTTTTACCGAGATTTGATCACAAAGATCGGTATTCGCTTTCCTTTTTCCCCCTTTATAATATGCCTTTTAAACCATTTTCTTCTAGCTCCCACTCAAATTCACCCCAACGGATGGGCATACATTGTTGCCTTCGAGCAACTCTGCGTATCCTTGTCCGTGAATTGCTCTGTTGCCCTTTTTATGGTATTTTTTATATTTATACCCCGCGCTCCGGTTCGGACCTCCCAAGTTGAAGGGTTGGGCCAGCATCCGGGGTCGCATTAGTAAGCCTTCCAGGAGATTGTTCTCTGTATACAGCGACTCCTCAAGAATTTCAAAGGCGCGTACTTCAAGGTCGTGGCCGAGGCCGGTGAGAAGCGTGGTTTGTTGGGAAAAAGATGAGGGAAAATTCCCATTATATTGGTCCCACCAGCATTATCTCCGTAAGTCGGCTGACTATAGGCTGTCCTTATCTGCCGAGGAGAAGCTCAGTGCCAAGACCTTGCTAACCCATATCCGTACCCAGGGTCATATGAGTGCTGCATCCTTGGTTGCTAAATCCTATGTTGCAAGCGATCAGCCCAGTATGCTTTTCAACATTTTTTTTTTTACTTGTCATTTTCATCTTGTTTTCGGAACTGATATTTCCTTGGTTGTGCTGGTTGATATGCTCCCAGCATATATACTTTTATAGATCAAAACAGCAGGAAATCAGATCTAAAACTGTATATAAAAGTGTATATGTGGTGAAATTATTGAATAAAATTGTCAGACACTCTCTCACTCAAATTCTTCATGTTTACAGGAGGAAAATAACAAATACAGGAGTAAGGAGAAGAATCAGACAGAAGCCCCACGCCCCAAGCGTAGGAATCCACGCTTGAAGCGTGGGAGGAGACTTCAGGACAGTGAGTCCACGCTGCAAGCGTGGAACTCCACGCTTGGAGCGTGGAAAAAGCAAAAATGGCAGAAGCTCCACGCTTGGAGCGTGAATCCTGCGCTCCAAGCGTGGGATTTAGAAAGACAGCTGTCAGTTGCGAGGAAAGGAGGATTTTTCAAGTTATAAAAAGGGCATAAGGCAACCCTAGAAGGACATCTGATATTCTACACATCTGAGATCGTTCGGAGGCGGGAGTTCTGAGAGAGATCTCTTCTTCTACCTTTCTGTAGTTCTTTTAGTTTTTGTTTTTCAATTGAATTTTGGATTCTAGCCATGATAATGGTTGGCTAGAACCTCTTTGCTGTAGTTAGGGTCACGAACCCTTGTGAACCCCTGATACAATGGATTGAGTTTTTATGAATATATTTATCTTTTGAATTTCGTTCTATTCTGTTCGTATTGTTATTGTTATTATTAGATCCGATCAATCTAGTAAGTAATAATAAATCTGAGGATTAGGGCCAACAAGAGGGATCTGAGGTCTTTAATCCGGAAAGGGGATATAACGACGGTATGAACATGATCTAGACATAGACATGATTCATATTGTAGATGTTTCAATTATCGATCGTTATGCTTGATCTCATATAGGGCACCTCAAGGAATTAGGGTTCTATATGAGATTAAAGGGTTAATTCCTCAAGGGATTGAGAATTAACTATTGATACTTTTATCTGATAATTATCTAAGTTCACGATTTATATATTAATACTTAACTTAATCCAGAGTAAAAGGTGGGGATCATTGGTGAGTGCTCCCTACTACAGCGCTTTTCTCATATATTTAAACCCTTATTTCAAATTCTTATTCAAAAAGAACCAAAAACAAGTCTTTTAAATTTACAAATCAAATTTTCACACAATCCTGACATTCGTGTCAAAACCCTTTTGAAATATTTAATCTTGAAAGAAAGAGTTTTAATTGATTTAAACACACTCTCTGTGGATACGAACTGTGATTTATCACTGTATTACTTGCGCGATTCGGTACACTTGCTGATTCACGTCAAGTTTTTGGCGCCGTTGCCGGGGAGTGTTTTTCTTAAATCAATCAATCTTGATTTTAAAGATTAAATTGTTTTTTTTTTATTTTATTTTATTTTTGTTTTGAATCTGTGCTACAGTGCTTTTCTAAGGAGAAGCGAACGAATTGCTAAAGAGAAGGAAAGAAAAAGGGCACAGACAACTCCCATTCCAGTAGCCGAAACCCTAGAGATGGCTGCTCCTAATCAGAATGCTGATCCTAGGATGAACACCATCCTCACGCCTGTCTTCAACAGGCCCAATGCTCAAATTGTTCCACCAGAACTTGGGGAACAATCAATTGGGTACTCAAGTCCAACATCATTCAGTTGGCCGAAAGAGAAAAAGTATGGAGGAGAGGACAATGAAGATCCTCACAGATTCATTGACAGATTTTTACGAATTTGTGCAACTCACAAAGCCTCCACATGTTTCTGATGACTGTAATCCCGATTAAGACTTTTCCCTTTTTCTGTTCAAGGAAAGCTCTGGATTGGATGGTAAGACAACCTGCGGATAGCATCATCTCTTGGTAAATTTGATCCGAAAAATTCTTTGAAGAATACCTAACCTGACCCGAGCCACCACATAAACATAA
>JAVKPL010005322.1:0-23862 GCA_032173675.1 Gastrolobium villosum | reverse complement strand
TGTTGTTATGTGCATCTACTTGGTTCAACTAGTATTGCTGTTGGTTCAGTTGCAAATAGCATGGCGGCCACATGATCAAGGCTGGATTAAACAAAATACAAATGATGCAGCTAAAGGATCTCCAGGAATAGCAGCTTGTGGGGAATTATGTAGAGGTTTAGATGGTCAATGGATGAGGGGTTTTGCTTATCATGTGGGCATTGCATCAGCTTTTATGGCGGAATTATGGGGTATTCTGAAAGGATTGGAATTTGCTTGGAACAAAGGGTTTAGGAAACTTATAATTGAAAGTGACTCCACTTCGGTGATCACGTTTCTTACCAACAAAGGAAATGTTGTCCGAGAGTCGCATATTGTTACTTGTATTCGGACTTGGATGAACAAAGACTGGGACCTCAAGGCTCAACACATTCATCGTGAAGGAAATCAGATTGGTTAGCCAACCATTTGATATGTCTTTCTCAGACCTCTGACTATAAGGAGTTTAGTCATGTTCCTCCTGGGCTTAGCTGTTTATTTTTTGCTGATGTTTGTGCTGTCATTAGCATTAGGAATATTCATTTTGTTTAGTTTGTTTCTAGGCTGTTAAGCCCTTTCTTTCACCAAAAAAAAAAGGGAAATGTATCTATTACGTAACAAGATTAAAAGTTGTTTTCCTACACAAATAAAAACATATGGGTCCACAATTTTTTCTTTTCTCTTTCCTCAACTCACTTTCTCTCTCTTCTTTTATGTTTGTGCAGGACCGAATAATGTTTTCCATGTAACATTATACATGTATAATCCAATTAAAAATTGCATGGTTGGCTCTTGAGAAACTTCCAGAATAAAACTCAGGTTCAAGTTTAATGTTTCTTGGTCTTTGATTTTTATTGTTACTATTTGGAATGCTTGGTGGTGAAGAAATGAAATTGTTCATGGAAAGGAATTGAATTGAATTACTTTGCCTACAATATGAATTTTATTGAATCAAAAGTAAAAGAATTTTCTGTAGATTGGGGGAATCATCACAGTATGATAGTCAGAAATTCTTTTGGATTCATTTCTGTTAGATGGGATCCTCCGGATTTTGGTTGGATAAAAATAAATACTGATGGGCAGCTAGAAGTAATGGTGGTGGGGATGCTTGTGGGGCTATTTAAGAGATGATTCTGGTGTTTGGCTTCATGGATTGGTATATTACATTGGGCAATGTTCAGCTTTTGTGGCTGAATTATGGGGTGTCCTAAAAGGCCTTCAAGCTGCCTGGAATGAGGGTTGGAGACGTTGCATCTTAGAAAGTGATTCTAGCTCTGTTATCACTTTGCTCACCAAAGAGGGGAGAGCAGCTCGAGAGTCCCGTCTGGTTGCCATTCGAGCATGGTTACAGAAAGATTGTGATGTTCAAATTGTTCATATCTATAGGGAAAGTAATAGTTGTGCAGATTGGTTATCTAAATATCCACTTGATCATGTCGTAGAGAATAATATGTGTAATTTTAGTTCCCCTCCTCCTAGTATTTTGCCATTGTATCTGACAGATTTTTCTTTGGTCCGTAATTTGCGTATGATTGTTGTGACTTGAGTTTGTTTTTTTGGGATTTCCCCCCTTTTTTACCAAAAAGAAAAAGAAAAAGTTACATAAGAGCTGGAATCACAAAATTTGTTTTTATGCTAATAATTATTCTTAAAAAGCGCAAAATGTTAAGAGAACTTTTGTTTAAAAATGACATATCACGATCACATCAAGAATTAAACTGAAACTATATGCATAGCAACATCCAATCTAACTTTCCATGACATAAGAAGACTTGCATATATGGGCCTCATCAACATAGTGGAAAGGAATCAAATTTCGGAGCTTGTTTCTTTCTTGGAGAGTTGCCCAAGTTGTAAGCAAAAGCAATTTGGCATTTGCATGTCAAAGTCAAAGCCACCTATAACAATAAGCACGCACATACGAAAAAATAAAATAAATTAAGAAGAAGAATAAAGTATACCGAGAAATAGGGGATCCAATTTAATCTTTTAGAAAAAAGAAATAGATTCATAATTACTTTAAAATTTAAAATAGACCTATATTAATTATTTGGAATAACTAACATAAGTTTGAATTTTAGAAAGAATACGATTTCAATTAATTTGACTATTCTAGATGAGAAATGTTATAGTTATAATTTTTTTTTTCTTACAACCTCTTACAATCATATCTTATCACCGTTGATTTCTGCCTATCAACGGTTATCATTTTTTTTAAATTAAACTTATTAATTAATTATTAATTCACAATAAATGATAACCGTTAATTGACAGAAATCAATGATATTAAAATATGGTTGTAAAAGGGTGTAAAAAAAAAATTGTAACTATAACTTCCTCGTTCTAAATTTCGAAGATATCATAAGTTAGTTTTTTCTTTTTTCTTTCAAGAAGATTATAAATGGCCATGATTTTTGTTAAGGATATGAAAAATGTACTCTAAAAAGAATGCATAGGAGAAGACAAAAACGACAATAAAAACAGATAAAACGAGCGCGTCTGAACGCAGACGCTAGCAAGGAAACCCACCGTAAGCGAAAAGCAATAGAATTCTCAATTCAGAGACAGAGACTCTCTCTCTTCTCTCTCTCTCTTTGATTTGATCAAAATTCAATCTTCAATTCTTCACAATCGCAAACTAAAAAGTACTAACTAATATTTTGGTTTTTGGGTTCTCGTTTATCTCTTCGATTCCGATCGATCCAATTATCTTCCCATGGCTACGATCGGGCACAACAATCTCAATGCAAAACTGGTGGGTCTCTGTTTCTCGCTCCATCTTTTTTCGATTCCGATAATACCCCTGACTTTGTTTTTTTCCCATCAGGTTCTCCTCGGGGATATGGGTGCCGGAAAATCCAGCCTCGTTTTGCGCTTTGTCAAGGGTCAATTTCTCGAATTTCAGGTTTTTCTTATAACTTTTCTTTTAACTATTTTTCCCCCTATTTCTTCGTTTTGATTGAGAAAATTCTCAAATTTAAAAGGACTCCTTCAAATTTTTATTTTGTTTTGTTATGTATGACGAAAATATTCCCTGAATTACACGTAGTTCATCATGGGCATGTATTGAGTTTAGATGGCAGTGAAATTCACCGATTAGAAATGGGATGATGATTATGTTGTTTCTAACAAAAATTTTCTTAAAAACTATGGTGGAGAATGTTCAGCCTGATTTGATCATGAAAGTTATGAAGGTAGTTTACTTGTGAGAGTAAGTTATTAGAATTTTGGAGCTTTAAATGATGCAAAAAAGAAAATTGTGGTATGGTGAGAAGAGAGTGTATCTAGTCTTTGAGGTTGTGTGCTCGTTGATGGTTTTGGGTTCTGACTTTTCAGAGCTGTTATTTTGTGCGGGAGTTTTGAATGTAAGGGAACATGGAGATTTTGTTACTGAATTTATATGTCTTTTGTGGTGTCAGGAATCAACAATAGGGGCGGCATTCTTTTCGCAGACATTGGCAGTAAATGATGCAACAGTGAAATTCGAGATTTGGGACACAGCGGGACAAGAGAGATACCATAGCTTGGCTCCCATGTATTACAGAGGCGCTGCTGCTGCTATCATTGTCTATGACATCACTAGCTCAGTATGATATCTTTGCCTTTGTATATTTCTGAGTACTTTTTTGAATTGGTAATAATATTTGGTGCATTTACATGAGGAATGGGGAGTATTTATACAAGGAAAAAGTAACTGAGCATGACTCAGCTATGACTCACCTATAATAAAATAATGGATTCTAATTAATTACAATCAATCCTAATTAATAGGAAATAAAAACGGAAAAATAATTGAATTTTAATTCTGATTTTCTACACTCCCCCTCAAGTTGGGAGGTAAATGTTGATCATTCCCAACTTGCCAATCAAGTCTTCGAATGCTGGACGGTGTAGGCCCTTGGTAAGGATATCTGCAGTTTGCTCTTTGGTTGGAACATACATCATACGCACACTTCCATCATCTAATTTTTCTTTGATGAAGTGACGATCAACTTCCACATGCTTTGTTCGATCATGATGCACAGGATTTTGAGCAATGCTAACAGCTGCCTTGTTATCACAATATAGTTTTATTGGTAGGGAATATGAAATCTTCAACTCTTGAAGAAGTCTTCTCAACCAGATTCCTTCACAAACTCCATGAGCTAAAGCTCGAAATTCTGCTTCAGCACTACTTCTTGCAACCACTGTTTGCTTTTTGCTTCTCCAAGTAACAAGATTTCCCCATACATAGGTGCAATAGCCTGAGGTAGATCTCCTGTCTACTGATGAGCCTGCCCAATCTGCATCAGTGTATATTTCAATCGTTCTTTTATACCCCTTTTTAAAGAATAATCCTCTTCCTGGAGTGTTCTTGAGGTATCGAAGCACCCTATAGACTGCACTAAGATGCTTTTCCTTGGGTGAGTGCATGAATTGACTAATCATACTCACCGCAAAGGCAATGTCAGGACGCGTATGAGATAAGTAAATTAGTTTACCAACCAATCGCTGATATTGTTCTTTATCCACCTCATTCCCATCTTCAATACCTAACTTGGTATTAGGTTCCACGGGTGTCTCAGCAGGTTTACATCCTAACATTCCTGTTTCCATCAAAAGATCTAGAACATATTTCTTTTGTGTGAGAGTGATGCCTGTTTTGCTCCTAGCAACTTCCATACCAAGAAAATATTTGAGAGTGCCAAGATCTTTGAGTTCAAATTGAGCTGCTAGATATTTCTTCAAGGTGTTCAATTCCTCAATATCATCACCTGTAAGAATTATATCATCTACATATACAATAAGAATAGCAATTTTACCATCCTTAGAGTGTTTGTGGAAGAGAGTATGATTAGTCTGTGCTTGAATGAAGCCTCTTCTTTTGACTGCTTGTGTGAATTTGTCGAACCATTCTCTGGGAGACTGTTTCAATCCATATAGAGACTTTTTTAGTTTACACACTGATCCATTTCCCTTTTCAAAACCAGGTGGAGGATCCATATAGACTTCTTCATGTAAGTCACCATTTAGGAATGCATTCTTCACATCTAACTGTTGTAGAGGCCAATCTAGGTTGGCAGCAAGAGATAAGAGAACTCGGATGGTATTGACTTTAGCAACCGGAGCAAAAGTCTCATGATAATCTATCCCATGAGTCTGAGTGAAACCCTTTGCAACCAATCTTGCCTTGTATCTGTTGATGCTATTATCTGCATTGAATTTTATTGTAAACAACCATTTGCATCCTACTGCCTGTTTTCCCTTGGGTAGGGTCACTATCTCCCAAGTTCCATTTCTTTCTAAAGCATTCATTTCTTCAAAGACAGCATCTCTCCATTTTTGATCATCGAGAGCCTCATGTATATTTCTCGGTATCTTTGTACTATCCAACATAGTATTGAAAGCACGGAACCCTGGGGACAACTTTCCATATGAAATATGATTAGAAATAGGATGAGTAGTACAAGATCGAGTACCTTTTCTGAGAGCAATAGGCAAGTTTAGATCATTTTCATCATGGCACTCAAGTGTTGGGGTGCTGGAACTAGAACATGGTTCAGAATCCTGGTAGTGTAGAGGCTCTGGGTTATTCACACTTTGAGGAGGCTTTCGCCTGCTATAAACTTGTCCCCACTTTGAGGAGGCTCCTGATGGTGTGGATTCTGTAGCTCCCCCTGTTTCCAAAAATAGAGGTAATACTGTGGCATCACTAGGTTCCCATGACTGATCTTCATCTACTCCTATAGACTCCCCCTGAAGAGAAGTCACGGGGAAGAAAGAGTCATTCTCAGAAAAGGTGACATCCATAGAGACAAAGACCTTACGAAGGGAGGGTGAATAACACTTATAGCCACGTTGAGTAGGAGAATAACCAATAAAGACACACTGGAGAGACTTAGGATCAAGCTTAGACTGTTGATGGGAGGGAATATGGACAAATACAACACAACCAAATAACTTGGGAGGTAAGGAGGAGACGCCTCGGAAGGAAGGGAAGGTACGACAAAGACGAGAAAGAGGAGACTGAAATTTTAGAATGCGAGATGGCATTCGATTTATCAGATACGAGGCAGTGAGAACTGCCTCTCCCCAAAGATATTTAGGAACACTCGTGGTAAACATAAGAGCCCGAGCAACTTCAAGGAGATGTCGGTTTTTTCTTTCCGCAACTCCGTTTTGTTGGGGTGTGTCAGGACACGAGCTTTGGTGAAGGATGCCATGTTGGGAAAGATATTCTCCAAGAATAGAGTTAAAGTACTCTTTGCCATTATCTGTACGAAGAGTTTGTATAGCAACTTGGAATTGGGTTTGAACCATGCCATGAAATTTTTGAAACACGGATGCAGCATCGGACTTGTCCTTTAGAAGATATACCCAACAAACTCGGGAATGGTCATCAATGAAGGTAATGAACCATCGAGTACCTGAAATATTTTTAACACGGGCTGGACCCCATATGTCACTATGAATTAAGGAAAATGGGGAAGAGCCATGGTGAACATTAGAAGGATAATGAACACGAGTATGTTTGGCAAGTTGACAAATATCACAAGAAAATAAACTAGGACTTTTATTAATAAATAAGTTTGGTAACAACTTCTGAAGATAAATAAAATTTGGATGGCCCAGCCTACGGTGCCACAGCATAACATCATTACATGAATCAAAAGGAAACATAGAGTTTTTTTCTACGAAAACGGCTTCATGAGTCACATCCTCCTCAAAGTAGTAAAGTCCACCATCCTCTCTAGCACTGCCAATCTTCCTCTCCGAGTCCTGTTCCTGAAAAACACAACCATGTGGAAAGAATTTAGCAAAACAATGCAACTCAGAAGTCAGCTTGCTTATGGAAATGAGAAAGTCAGAGAAGGAACATAAAGAACTGATGTTAAATTAATCAGCTCAGAAAGTTTAATGGTTCCGTGTCCTGCAATCTGGGAAAAACTGCCATCGGCGATCTTGACCCTAGAGGGTTCAGAATATGGAGTGTATGAACAAAACAAGCCAAGATTACCTGTCACATGATCAGAGGCTCCAGAATCAAGGATCCAATGATTTTGACTATCAACATGAAAAGCTATACCTTGCTGTACCACATTACTAGTGGCTTTAGGAGGTTGAGTCAAGTCTTTGAAATTGTTCAAACTGAGTCTTGCTAAGAAAGACACCATCAGAGTTAGAGGATGCATGAGGCTCATCAACCTTGTCATCAGTAAAGACCTGATATGCACGACCTTTACTTTTTCCTTTGGGCTTCCAATTTGCAGGTTTCCCGTGGATTTCCCAACATTTCTCACGGGTATGACCAATTTTATTGCAATGGGTGCACCATGGACGACCATCACGTTTTGATTCTTCAGAGGAACGGTCAATGGTACGGTTGGCAGCTAATGCAGACATATCATCAGACTTATCAAGCGACTCTTTTTCTCCCAGCATAACTCTCCGTCTACTGGCTTCTCTATGAACTTCAGCAAAGGCGTCAGCAAGTGAGGGTAACGGTCGCTGCCCCAATACTCGACCACGAACCTCATCAAGATCTCGGTTGAGTCCGGCAAGGAAATCATACAGTCTTTCCTTCTCCAAGTATTTTTTAAATTGGGTATTAGTTTCCAATCCTTTAAGATCGGATGCATAATAAAGATCCAATTCCTGCCATAAATTTGTTAGTGCAGTAAAATATTCAGTAATAGTCATACCCTTTTGACGAAAGTCTCTCAACTTATTTCTTAGTTCAAAGAGTTGAGAGGTATTTTCAAGATCTGAATAATTTTGTTGAACAGTATCCCAAATCTCCTTTGCAGTGTCGAAGAACAAATAAGTTTGGCCAATATGTGGTTCCATGGAATTAGTCAGCCATGCCATTACCAAGGAATTATTAATCTCCCAATTTTCATAAGTAGGAGAATCCTCAACAGGTTTCTTCATTTTTCCGTCAAGATAACCCATATTTCCTTTTGCCCGGATCACCAACTTAACAGATTGAAACCATGGCAGAAAATTTTTACCGTTCAACCGGTGACTAGTAATCTGCATACTTAAGTTGTCTCCAGAGGACTGAGTATTGGGAACAAATGAGGAAGCAGAAGAACGCTCTGAAGAAGACATGAAGGAAGAGAGAGGATTTGACCGTGGATGAAAAAATCAAGTTTTTAGTTTTTTCAACTCGTCGGAGCCTTCTGAGTCGAATGGTCACTTCACTTTCTTGGTTGGAGGTCTGTAGATTATGTCTCTGTGTTTGGACAGAATTGAGGTGTTTGGACGTTTTTTCAGCCTTGAAGGTGGCTGATCTAGGGTAGGAACGAACCCGCTCTTGATACCATATTGAAAAAGTTTCTGTATATTGATATTGAATCATTCACATGAGGAATGAGGAGTATTTATACAAGGAAAAAGTAATTGAGCATGACTCAGCTATGACTCACTTATGACTCACCTATGACTCACCTATGACTCAATCATAATTAATTCTAATTAATAAAATATCGGATTCTAATTAATTACAATCAATCCTAATTAATAGGAAATAAAAACGGAAAAATAATTGAATTTTAATTCTGATTTTCTACACTATTCCGCCGTTGAGGTTGCTGCTATGTTTATCAAGGAAATTGTCCGTTTACATGGGTTCCTACAATCTATTGTTTCTGACAGAGACAAATTTTTTCTAAGTACGTTTTGGGCAGCTTTGTTTAAGAGCACGGGTACCCGTTTAAAGTACAGCACAACCTACCATCCTCAGTCCAATGGGCAAACAGAGGTGGTGAATAGAAGTTTAGAAGCCTACTTGCGATGTTTTTGCAGTCCTAAGCCTCGGACATGGATGAAATGGTTACATTGGGCGGAATTTTGGTACAATACCACTTATAAAGAGCCTATTGGCATGACTCCTTTCCGGGCTTTATATGGCTGTGATCCCCCTCCATTGTTACGTGCAAACCACGGTTCTTCTTTGGTGGATGCGGTGGATACCTGGCTGGCTGAAAGAGATGCAGTTCTCAATGAATTGAAGCTGAATTTAGTGACCGCTCAGAACCGCATGCAAGTCTAGGCTAATAAACATAGACGCGAGGTTGTATTTGAGGTTGATGATGTTGTCTATTTGCGGTTTCAACCATACCGGTTGAAAACCTTGCCGAAACGAATTAATGAAAAACTAAGTCCACGGTTTTATGGTCCCTACAAAATTGTGGAGCGGGTGGGAGCTGCTGCGTACAAATTGGAATTACCCCCCTCAGCTCGCATTCACCCGGTTTTTCATGTTTCTATGTTGAAGAAGGCTATTGCGGTCCCCGAATTGGCTCAACCCATTCATCCACAATTGACAGTAGAATGGGAGTTGAAAGTGGAGTCCGAAGAGGTACTCTAGTGGAGACGTTTGTCTGCTGGGTTGTTGGAAGTACTCATTAAGTGGAAGCATCTCCCTTCCTTTGAAAATACCTGGGAAACTTTCCTCACTATGAAACAGCAGTTCCCACATTTTGACCTTGAGGACAAGGTCCTTAAATTGGGAGGGTGTATTGATACAGGCCCGTCCATTAAAGTATACACACGCAAGAGGAATAAGGCCCAAGCCCAAACAAGTCAGTTAACGCAAGTGGAGGAATTAGATACGGGTGCACAACAGAAAGCGGTTATAGAGGGAGAAGTGCACCATGCAGGTGAATAAAAGGGGAAGCATGGGAAGCATGGAGGGCATCTTGGATCTTACTTATTGGCTGGACTTGGGAGAGACTAGAGCCTCTCCAATTGCTGTAGATTTATCTTTGTTATTGCTATTTCCTTACTGTCCTTTTCTTCCAATTCTGTCAATATAATTAGGATTTCATTTCTACTGCAAGCTGTAATTGAATCTGAACTTTCTGATAAGAAACTTAATACATTCTGTCTCGTTACTTTTGGAACTTGGTAATTTGTATCACCCACCTTCTCCTTTTATCCCTCTTGTGAATTCTTAAAGGCTAAATCGCATCACTGCACTTGCACCATCTCCTTGATAGAAGCTTGAATGCTATCCAATCTTTTGGTTATATGGAGCTGAATGTTGGCATGAACATAAAATGGGAGTAGCGAAAATGTGGATGTTAAGATGGATGTGTGGTCCTACAAGGATGGATAAGAAAATAAATGAAGATATACAATGAAATGTAGGAGTAGTACCAGTGATTGAAAAGATGAGACAACATCAATTGAGGTTGTTTTGGCACATAATGCGAAGACCCCTAGATGTTCGTGTAAGAATAAAAGTTTATACCAAGAGCTTGACACAAAAAGAGGAAAATGTTGCCTAAAACTTTCTTGGATGAAAATAGTAAAACAAGTCTTATTGGAATGAGATATAGATTGGCGAATGTTTTGTTTTAGAATGGATTTAAGGAAAGCTATCAGTATTGTGGAGGGTTAAACCCATTTTTCTTCCTATTTTCCAGATGATCTTTTCTAGTTATTTTCCCCTGCATTTTCCTTTATTTCTTACTTTACCTCTCATTTTTTAATCGTTTCCCCCCTTATTTCCTTTACTTCTTCCTTTATCTCTATTAAGAACCAATTCAACCCAAAATCTTAAGGTATTGGGTGATGGCCTTTTTATGGTTTATATTATTCTCTAATACACCCCGTCACGCAAGTTGAAGTGTGGATATTACACAGGCCCAATTTTTGGTTTACCTTGTGCTTATTTAATTTCATTAGAAAGTGGGAGGCGGTGAGGATCGAACTCGTGACTTTGTGGTCACTGAAGCTCTTATACCATATTAAAAACCAATTCAACCCAAATCTTTAAGGTGTTGGGTGATGCCCTTTTTAATGATTTATATTATTCTTTAACAATCTCTATTTTTTCCTCTCTCATTTTTTTTCTTTCTCTTATTTTTTTTCTTGTTTCTTTTTTTTTTGTCTTTATCTATATTTTCCCTTTTTTATTCTATTTTTTATATTTTTTCTTTTTTAATTTTTAATTTATATTTATTTTATTTGTGGTGTCATTTTTAATTTCTACTTTATTTGTTTATTGCTTTTTTCTTTTTTCCTCTCAATCTTTTATTGTTTCTCATTTGAGTTCATCTATCGCCAACTCCAACTAATTTGAGATATAGGTGTTGTTGATGTTGAGTGTCAAGATCAGCTTCTTCTTGGAACGGTAACTCAAGTGAGGGAGTTTTCTGAACCGAAGCCCTGCTTGGGTCTCCTTGACTCTGTTCTTTTGTCTTCTAACCCGGACAAAAGAATTTGGTTCTTTGACCCTTTGGGGTGTTTTCAGTCAAATTCTTTTTTCAATTCCTTATTCATTCTTTGAATAGGGCCAACTTCCTTCTTTATAAACCCTTTGAAAATCCCAAGCCACATGTAAGGTCAAGTCTTGTATTTGAACTTCAGTGCTTAATAGAATTAATACCAATGAAATGTTGCAGGTTCGTAGGCCACATAAGACTCTTTTTCAATGCATGTTGCCTGCTGATAATCAGTTCTACATTTGTTCCTACTCTTCCCTTATGCTGTTTCTCTATGGAATTCCTTATTTGGCCTTTTTGGTGAACGTTGGGTGTGTCCCCTAGGTCTTCGAACCACTCATGGCTTTGGTAGAAATAATGAGGTTAATTTTTTGTGGCAGTGTGCAACGTATGCTACCCTTCAGTGCAGTTGGTTGGAGTGCAGATCTTGTGTTTTTAAGGTCTCTTAAGGCACAACATTTGATTTCGGATAAGATTAGGCACTTGGCTTCTTTTTACTCTACTCTATATAGCACATGGCCTTTTTAATGCAGTTTCCGTGACATATATGTGGAGAGATTGGACAACTTTTATCCATTAATTCTCTCTTTTATTGTTGTTGCTGTGTTTTTTTTGTTCTTATGTTAATGAGGGTTCCTTATCCTTGCATTTCTTTGTAGTTTTTTATCTTCATCTTTATGAATTTATATTTTTATGAAAAAATGTTGCTTAAGTTGTTACAGTAATTATTGTACATGCTGTATAGAGATGTTTTATTTTGGTTGTCAACTTTTTTAGTTGTCTACCATGCTTGATGAGACTTTTCCAATCAGGATTTGAGTGCGGGAGAGTGTTATGTATGTATGCTGCTCAGTAGTTTCTTAGGATACAGACTTTATTTGACCCAAAGACATAATGCTTTCATGGAAATAAAATGTATTTTGTTTTGAAATTTGTATAATTATAAAATATATGTTCTGAAATTTGACTCAATTCGTACTAATCATTTGAGTTCATCTGCCACCAACCTCAATTAGTTTGGGATAAAAGTGGTGTTGATGTTGATGTTATCAAATTCCATCAATTATGCAATAAAAGCAATAAGTTCAGTTAAACAAAAATAACTCGTATATTCTTGCCTCATTGCTTCATACTGGGAAATGTTTCCATTCTCGAGTTAGAGGAGGATTGCCTGTGGTTCCTTGTCTGTAGGTTCTGGCAAGGTCCTATGGCGTTATGCTTCCTCAAGAGCTTATTCTCTTGGGAATCAAATATATGTTCAGTGTCAGTATTTTGAATATATGAAGTACTTAAGCTTTGAGACTGTGAGTATTACTTGAGATGGGAACTTAGTATCTTGTGGAGGAGTTTGCTGGATTATCTAGTGGCAATTCCTGAAGTTACAAATTAGCTATTAAAAACGAAGTTCGAGGCAAAGTTTTGAAACTGCGAAATCTAATAATCCTTGCACTTTTATTTAGTCAAACGTTGTTTTAGTAAATTAGTATTGAAGTTCATCATTTATATTCTTTGCAGGTACGTACCATCTTTTATACCACCTCCGTTGGCAACCAAGGGGAAAGAATCTGAAAGGAAAGTCTGTATTGCAATTGAATCTTTGACCTCTAATTTTGTTTTCAAATTATCATGTATCCAGATCTAATGCTTGTGTCTTGTACTTTGCAGAAGGAGGAGGAAAAGCCAAAGGAGAAGGAGAAAGGAAAGTCAAGGAATATTGATCATTTTATGGAGGAGCTAAAGCATGAGCAAGAGATGAGGGAGAGGCGAAATCAAGACCGTGATCTTTGGCGTGATGGGCGTCCTGGAGAACATTCTACTGTAAGGGATGCTTTTTTTCTTACCTGTCAACATGCTGCATGTAGGTTCTTCTGGTTGGATTTTTGTCCCTCTATCTTTAAATGCACAGGAGCTGCTTATTGCTTTTAGATTTCTCTTCATTCGTATAATCTCATTTTTATCTGCTTTTTATGCTTTGATTTTTTTGTATTACGGATATGACCTGATGTACTTCATGATCTACATTGTCCAAATAATTATCACTATATGCATGTTGTTAGGATTTCATTTTATTTCTTGCATTCTGTAAAGAACTAATTCAACCCAAAAGCTTAAGCTGTTGGGTGAGGCTATATTAATGGTTTAATATATCTCAACACGCCCCCTCACATGAGAGCCCACTGGGCTCGAAGGGTGGACAATGCACAGGCCCACCTATCTGTGCGAAGAAAGAAATTCCACTACAAAGAAAGTGAGGGGCGGTGAGGTTCAAACCCGGGACACGAGGCTCTGATACCATGTAAAGAACCAATTCAACCCAAAAGCTTAAGCTGTTGGGTGAGGCTATATTAATGGTTTAATATATCTCAACACATTCAATAACTTTATGAATCAGTTCTACTGATAGTTGTTTTCCTTACCAACAGTCCAGTCGCTTTGACGAGCTACCTGATGATTTTGATCCTAGTGGAAAACTTCCAGGGTCATTTGATGATGGTGATCCCCAAACTACAAATCTTTATGTTGGAAATCTCTCACCCAAGGTTGGACTGTCTCCTCAATAAATTGGCTTTGTTGTTCTTTGGGAGTTAAGGACATGCTAGTCTCATCTTGACAATTTATAATCTAGGTTGATGAAAATTTTCTTCTCCGAACTTTTGGAAGATTTGGACCTATTGCTAGCGTAAAAATAATGTGGCCTAGGACAGAGGAGGAGCGAAGGCGGCAAAGAAACTGTGGCTTTGTAGCTTTCATGAACAGAGCTGATGGACAGGCTGCAAAAGATGAAATGCAAGGTATGGTCCTTTTGTCTGGATTCAAAAGATAACTACGGAAGATATAGCTTCTTTTTATTTTTATTTTTTCTCTTGAGTATATTGTTGCTAGTATGCTTCCATGTAGCCGTGTAATCTATATCTAAGTTGCTTCTCTTCAAATGATAACTTCTATATAAGTTGTCAAGTATCAACATTTTATGTTTTTTCATCTGGCCACTATTCTGCATAGTCTTATGCAGAACATGTAACTTACAATCAGCCATAGTTTTAAATAGCGGGTAGCGGACAGTAGCGGCCGACCCCCAAAACGCTATAGCGGGTAGCACACAATCAAGATTAGCAGGAAAAAGAGAGAGAGATAGCACACACAAAAGGCTGTATTTTTTATTGAACATATTCAGCTCTACACTAGAATATTTATACAAGATAAGCATTAAATACAATAACAACTAATTTGTCAACTAACAACTAACCTGTCAACTAACAACTAACAACTAACACAATAATAAATGCAAAAAACTGACAGCTAGGCTGAACATAGCTTCCTAGAGAAGTGCATAAGAAAGTGGCATACAACTAGGCTGATTATGTTGTCTTTAATAGAGCTGAATATCAACACTCCCCCTCAAGCTGGGCTGTAAAGTTGATCATGCCTAGCTTGCTACTTAGCTCCTCAAACTTGACTCTTGGTAGTGCTTTGGTTAGGACATCAGCCACTTGAGATATGGAGGACACATGATGTAAGGCAATGATTTCTGCTTCTATTTTTTCCTTGATAAAATGTCTATCAATCTTCATATGCTTAGTCCTATTATGATGAATTGGATTTTTTACTATACCAATAGTTGCCATGTTGTCACAGAAGATTTGCATAGGTTAGTTGTGACAGAGTTTTAATTCCTTCAGTAATCTTAGTAGTATCCACATTCCTTCACAAATTCCAAGTGCAAGAGCTCTAAATTCAGCTTCGGCATTGCTCCTTGCAACAACAGGTTGCTCTTGCTCCTCCATGTTACCAAGTTTCCTCTTACAAAGGTGCAATAGCCGGTGGTGGATCTTCTATCAATAACTGATCCAGCCCAATCTGCATCGGAATAAACCTCAATATCCCTATTGCAATTTTTGCAAAAGTATGGACCCTTTCCCGGTGTTTTTTTCAAGTACCTCAGAATTCTGTGCACAGCTTCCAAGTGCTCTTTTGTTGGTTTGTTCATGAACTGACTAACCACACTAATAGGGAAGCAAATGTCAGGCCGAGTATTGGTTAGATAGATGAGCTTTCCGACCAATCTTTGGTACCTGCTGATATTTACCGGAGGACTTTCTTGAGCCAGTCCCATCTTGTAATTGGCTTCCATAGGTGTTTCAGCAGACTTACACCCCAACATACCTGTCTCTTCTATAAGGTCAAGAGTATACTTTCTTTGAGTTACCGAGATGCCATCTTGTTTCCTTGCAACTTCCATACCCAAGACATATATGAGTTGGCCGAGATCAACCTCAAATTCCTTTGCAAGGGATAATTTCAGCCTTTCTATTTTCTCATCATGATTACATGTGATAACTATACCATCAACATACACAATCAAGATGTACCAGGTCATTTAGGCCAAACTTAATGAAGAGAGTGTGATCAGTTTGGCATTTATAGTACCCTTGGCCCTTTACAATTATGGTAAACTTTTCAAACCATGCCCTTGGGGACTGTTTTAGGCTATATAATGACTTGCAGAGTTTACACACTTTGTTCGGATTTCCTTTTGTATTAACTCCTTGAGTTTGAATTTACCGCGATTTAAAAAGCCTTTTTTACATCCATCCGGTATAGAGGCCAATTTGAATTTATCGCGATTGACAGGAGAACTTTAATGGTGTTGAATTTTGCTACAGGAGCAAAGGTTTCTTGATAGTCAATGCCATGAGTTTGTGTGAAGCTCTTAGCAACCAACCTGACTTTATACCTATTAACACTACCATCAGAGTTATATTTTACAGTAAATACCCATCCATATACAACCAACAATTGACTTTAAAACTAGTAGGTCAACCAAGTCCCAAGTATTCTTGTTGAGGGCTATCTATGATGTTGATGGGGTTGAACCAGTTGTTGACGGCTTTCTTCCCACCTAATTTCATAGAACACCTCCATTAATGAGGGTAAGGGGCGAGTAGCCATGATACGGCTACGAGCACCATCAAACGAAGGGTTGAAACCAAGAAGGAAGTGGTAGATACGCTGCCTCTCCACATACTTGCAGAACGTTTCTGAACAGCCAGCCCACCCCCACTGCCAATTACGCATTAGAGTATTATAATATTGGGTAATATTTAACTCACCTTGTTTCCGGTCTATTGGAACCCTTTTAACTTGAAATAGAGCTGCTGTGTTATCCTTCTTGGAGTAACCAGCCTTGACTCCATCCCAAATTTGTTTGGCAGACTTGCACGTAATGTAGTTTTCTCCCATTTCAGCAGTCATGGAATTAATGAGCCATGACATTATGTGGGTTTTTTCTAAGTCCCATTGCTCATGTTTTGGATCGTCCTCATTGGGTTCTTTTATGACACCGGTGAGATACCCAACCTTTCCTCTTCCTTTGAGGTGCACGAGAACACTTTGAGACCACAATAAGTAGTTTTCTCCATTGAATCAATGTCCAGTGATGATAAGAGATGGACTTCCATTTGAGATAGGAGATGGGGCCGTTGGGTTTAGTGTTTCATTGTTGGGGTTTGAAGTTTCACCATCAACATTAGTTTGAAGGGTTCTCATGGAGCCAAAATATAGTGTGGACATACGATAGGGATGGTGATCAGGCCCTCAAGAGGAGAGCTCTGATACCATGAAGAAATATTAGAACAAGAACTTAGGAAAAAGAGAGAGATAGCACATACAAAAGGCTGTATTTTTCATTGAACATATTTAGCTCTACACCAGAATATTTATACAAGATGAAAATTAAATACAATAACAACTAATTTGCCAACTAACAACTAACAGAGTTAATGCTACTAACAACTAACCTACCAACTAACAACTAACACAATAATAAATGCAAAAAACTGACAGCTAGGCTGAACATAGCTTCCTAGAGAAGTGCATAAGTAAGTGGCAGACAACTAGGCTGATTATGTTGACTTTAATAGAGCTGAATATCAACAAGGTTATTGTTACTGAATCGTGTTATATTCACTCACTGGATAGGGACAGGGGGAGCTGTATCGGCTCAGCAATATAGAACTTTGGATATATTTTGATATTTTATTATTGATTAAATTGATGAGGATGAAGAGGTGGTTGATACCTTTCTAAGAGAGATAATGACTTGCAGAGCTTTTTGGTTCATTTTTTATGCAGTTCTGGGATTAGAGATGCTATCTTGCTAGTGTACTACAATATGTGCTGTGGAAAGAGATGTTGGTATCATTGACTTGTAATGGGGGGATGTGGAGAAAGTAGGCTGTAGTTAGTTTTGATCAGCAAATATTGGTTTGCTTTGGTGTTGCCTAAAGCATCTCAGCCATCTAGGTAAGATACCCGAAGGCTGTGCCTCCCTGGGGTTCATGCAAGGTGTCATCAGTTAGGAAAACCTGACCTAGGTTGGCATTTAGTCTGAAGTGCTAGTTGTCTGGAGCGCTCATGCCAAATTCACACTATATTTTGGATTATAACACTCTGTAACCTGTTATGTGATATCTGATTAAGGTATCCATCATTTGATTTCTATTTTGTTTTTATGGAAGCATGGATAGCGAACACATGTAAGATAAGGATGATTGCTCTGATTTTGATTGGAGTTGAGTCAATGATTGATTTTTATATGTATGCGGTTTTCAACTGTCTTCTGTTTGCCTGTATAATCATTGAGTTTAAGCTTGAAAAAATAAGTAAATACATGACTGAGGACTAATATTTGTGCAGGAGTTGTGGTTTATGAGTATGAATTGAAAATTGGATGGGGAAAGTCTGTTGCCCTCCCATCGCAAGCACTACCTGCACCACCTCCGGGGCATATGGCCATTAGGAATAAGGAGGTATTACTGTTATCTTGTTTTAAAAAAGAAGTTACATTTAAAGAACTATTGGGCGGTTATTAAATTCAAAATGAGTAACCACTCCAAGTGGTAATGTGTTCCCTTGTTCTAATTATTCATCCAAAATAATTCCTGAAATAAAAGGTCCCCCCCCCCTCCCTCCCTCCCTCCCTCTTCTCTCTCTCTCTCTCTCTCTTTCTCTACACCTAAAGAAACAAAAACAGTAGACAAAGAACTTACCCATGCCATGTACGAAGTGTTTCTACTTCCCCCCCCCCCCCCCCCCCCCCCCCCCCCCCCCCCCCCCCCCCCCCCCCTTGTGATGTGTGATGATAAAATATTAAATGTAAATATTAGGGTTTATTTCTTATTGTAAATATTAGGGTTTATTTATTTGTTGTAAATATTAGAAATTAGTTTTTCTTATTTATTTAATTTTAATTATTTAGAATCCTCTAGAAGGATCTAGATTTCTCTAGGTTTTACTTTTATTATTTTTGGGCTTGGCACATTAGACCTTTCTGTACTCTATAAATAGAGTACTCTTGTACAATTTTATTCACAATTCAATAATATTTCAAATACTTTTTTCAAGTTGGTATCAGAGCTCTCGATCCTGAGGGATCTTCTTCCGCAACTACCGCCTTTAGAGCGGAATCCTACTTGTTAGCCTCTCGCCGCCACCGGAAAATTTTTCCAGGGACCTTTTGGACCAAGAGGACCACTGTTTGACTCCATTTTTCTAGATCTATCAATCTACGGACGTTTCAAGCAGTGGGTCTTTGATCTCGTCATAAAAATCGGATCTTTTTGGCCACACGAGCCTCCTTTGATCAGATCTGATTTTTTGGTTGTTGTTTGGGACGTTCAGAGACCTCTACTTGTCATAAAAAGTTTTCTGATCTTCTCCTCATCCTCTTTCTGGATCTGTGCTCTTCTCTTTGATCGGACGTCGTTTGGTAATTTCTCCCCGAATTTTTTGGCTTCTTGGAGCTTGTTTTTAACTATTTTTGTGCAGTACGGCCTCTTCACAAAGGAGTTCTTTTACAATGTTTTTTGATGGTGCATCTTCTAGACCTAAGAGAGATGATAGATGGTGTTCTTATTGTAAAAGAACAGGTCATATTAAGAATCTATGCTTTCGTCCCCATGGAAAGCAAACTGTCTTAGAAAAGATGGCAAAGATGCTTGGTCAAGCGCATTTTACTTCTTCTAAAATAACTCCTGCACCTAATAAGACCCAACCTACATTTCGTCCAGATGAGTTGGAACGGCTCCGAACCATTCTTGATTCTGAGTAAGCCATCTGATACTAGTGCTTTAACTATGACTGGTATGAGCTCCAAAACTTATTCTTTCCTTTCTTCATGTAATGATTTTAAACATTCTTGGGTTGTTGATTCTGGTGCTACTGACCATATGGCTTGTTGTGCTGACTCCTTTACTTCTTATCATCCTACCATTGGAACTCATACAATAGCCGTAGCTGATGGCTCACATACATCAGTGGCGGGTTCTGGTGACATAAACTTACAGTAGTCCTTACATCTTAAAGATGTTCTTCATGTTCCTAAACTCTCCACGAATCTTTTTTCTATTCATAAAATCACAAAAGATTTGAATTGTACTGTAATCTTCTTCCCTGCACATTGTGTTTTTCAGGATCTTGCCACAGGGAAGATGATTAGTAGTGATAAAGAGTAAGGTGGGCTGTACTATCTTTTGTCACAATCTCCCGCAAATAAAGTAACCGATCACATCTTGCTGTCACATGGCCAGTCAACTGCTGATTCTCTGATTTGGCTTCATCATAAGCGCTTGGGACATCCTCCGTTTAGTTTACTCAAGTCTTTATTTCCGTCATTGTTTTTGGCTAAATCTGTTGAGTCTTTTCATTGTGATGTTTGTGAGTTTGCTAAACATCATTGTGTGTCTTTTCCTTCTAGTAATACTAAAAGTGTTGAACCTTTTGATCTTATTCGTTCTGATGTTTGGGGTCCTTCTAAGGTTTCTCATTCTTCTGGTAATAAATGGTTTGTTTCTTTTATTAATGATTGCACTCGTATGACTTGGGTTCATTTAATGCGTGAAAAATCTGAGGTACCACAACTGTTTTTTCAATTTTATAAAATGATTGAGACTCAATTTGGTAAAAATATCAAAAGACTAAGGACAAATAATGGTACTGAATATGTTAATCCCTCTTTTTCCCAATTTATACAAAATCACGGTATGATTCATAAACTTACTTGTGTAGACATTCCTCAACAAAATGGGGTTGCTGAAAGAAAGAATCGTCACCTCCTTGAAGTTGCTCGTGCCTTACTGTTTCAAACACATGTACCTAAAAACTATTGGGGAGATGCCATTCTTACTGCAACATTCTTGATCAATCGTCTACCCACTCGGGTTCTCGATAATGTAAGTCCTATTCACTCGATGACTTTTTTTTTTCCTTCTGTTCCCACTTTACAAAGCCTTCCTTCTCGAGTGTTTGAATGTGTTGTCTTTGTTCATATTCATAAACAACATCGCAGTAAGTTGGATCCTAAGGCTCTTAAATGTGTCTTCCTTGGATATGCTCCTAATAAAAAAGGCTACAAGTGTTATCACCCTAGTAGTCGGAAATTGTTTGTTTCTATGGATGTTACATTTCAGGAATCTGAGTCATTTTTCCAAGGTCCTCATCTTCAGGGGGAGAATAATTCACAAGAAGAAGACTCATTACCTTCCTTCTTTGAATTTGAATCTTCAGTGTCTACTCCTTCACCTGTGTCAGTGTCTCTTCCTATTGTTCCTGTCCCTAATGTGTCTATGTCTGATCCTCTTGTGACTGATTCTCCTATGACTGATACATCAAGTACACCAGAGATATGGAAGATTATGACACAACCCACATTGCCTCAGCAGCAACCTCAATCATCTGAACCTCTGGTAAGTCCTGAATATCATATTTCTGATCATGATACCTTTGATGAGTTACCCATTAATGTTGATTTTAATGATATGATTTGCCCATTGCTCTTAGAAAAGGAAAAATATCTTGTCACAAGAAAACTTGTCCCTCCCGTCTCTCTTGTACTCAATATCCTATCTCTCACTTTGTTTCCTCTGCTAATCTTTCTGTTTAGCACAAAAGTTTTGTTTCAGCCCTAGATTCTATTGCAATCCCAAAATCAGTACATGAAGCCTTGCAAGATGGGAATTGGGCTCAAGCCATGCAAGAGGAGATGAACGCGTTGGAGAAAAATAAAATATGGGAGGTTATCGATAGACCCAACGGAAAGAAAGCAGTAGGGTGCAGATGGGTTTTTGCCCTAAAATATAATTCTGATGAAACTCTTGAAAGATACAATGCTCGATTAGTGGCCAAAGGTTACACACAAACATATGGCATTGATTACGAAGAAACCTTTGCTCCAGTTGCAAAGATGAATACGATGAGAGTCTTATTATCCCTTGCTGCCCATTCCAATTGGGATATAAATCAATTTGATGTGAAAAATGCTTTCCTCAATGGTGAGTTAGAAGAAGAAGTCTACATGGAAATCCCACCTGGTTTTGATTTTGTAAAGGGAGAAAATAAAGTTTGTAGATTAAAAAAGGCCTTGTATGGATTGAAGCAGTCACCTCGTGCCTGGTTTGGAAGGTTTACTAAGGTTATGATGACCTTAGGATACTGACAGAGTCAAGGAGATCACACCCTTTTCTTCAAACACTTCCATAATGGAAAGCTTACTGTGCTCCTTGTATATGTTGATGATATTATTATCACAGGTGATGATTCTGTGGAGAAACAGATTCTGCAAAACACGGCTTGCCTCTGAGTTTGAAATCAAAGACCTTGGAAAACTGAGATATTTCCTAGGGATAGAAGTAGCTCATTCAAAGAAAGGGATTTTCATCAGCCAAAGGAAATATGTTCTTGATCTTCTTAAAGAAGCAGGAAAACTTGGGTGTAAACCCTCTAATACTCCTATTGAGCAGAATCACAAGATAGGCTATGAAGAAGAGAGTCCTCCAGTTGATAAAGGACAATATCAACGGTTAGTTGGGAAATTGATCTATCTGGCTCATACTAGACCAGACCTGGTTTATGTCGTTAGTGTTGTTAGTCAGTTTATGCACGATCCAAAAGAGAAACACATGCAGGCAGTAGAGAGAATTCTTCAGTATCTTAAAGCTACTCCTGGTAAATGATTGTTGTTCCGACGGGATGGCAATCTATCTTTAGAAGTCTACACTGATGCTGATTATGCTGGATCTGTGACTAACCGACGTTCTACTACTGGTTATTGCATGTTTCTTTGCGGTAACTTGGTGACATGGAGAAGTAAGAAACAAGATGTGGTTGCCGGATCAAGTGCAGAAGCTGAATTTCGAGCTATGGTCCAAGGCATTTGTGAGTTACTGTGGCTCAAAATTATACTTGATGATCTCAAAATAAATTATGAGGGACCTGTGAAACTGCTATGTGATAATAAGTCTGCCATTTGTATAGCTCACAATCCAGTTCAACATGATCGGACTAAACATATTGAGGTCGACTGTCATTTTATCAAAGAAAAACTTGATAGTGGGCTAATTACCACTCCATACATTCCCCACTGGGCGCCAATTAGCTGATCTATTGAAAAAGGGACTTCCTTCAGAAAGATTTCAAGAATTTACTAGCAAGCTAGGAATGATAAATATCTATTCCTCAGCTTGAGGGGGAGTATTGTAAATATTAGGGTTTATTTCTTATTGTAAATATTACGGTTTATTTATTTGTTGTAAATATTAGAAATTAGTTTTTCTTATTTATTTATTTTTAATTATTTAGAATCCTCTAGAAGGATCTAGATTTCTCTAGGTTTTACTTTTATTATTTTTGGGCTTGGCCCATTAGGCCTTTGTGTACTCTATAGAGTACTCTTGTACAGTTTTATTGAAAAAGTTTTTGTATATTGATATTGAATCATTTACATGAGGAATGAGGAGTATTTATACAAGGAAAAATTAACTGAGCATGACTCAGCTATGACTCACTTATGACTCACCTATGACTCACCTATGACTCGATCATAATTAATTCTAATTAATAAAATAACGGATTCTAATTAATTACAATCAATCCTAATTAATAGGAAATAAAAACGGAAAAATAATTGAATTTTAATTTTGATTTTCTACACTTCCCCTCAAGTTGGGAGGTAAATGTTGATCATTCCCAACTTGCCAATCAAGTCTTCGAATGCTGGACGGTGTAGGCCCTATGAAGTGACGATCAACTTCCACATGCTTTGTTCGATCGTGATGCACAGGATTTTGAGCAATGCTAACAGCTGCCTTGTTATCACAATATAGTTTTATTGGTAGGGAATATGAAATCTTTACCTCTTGAAGAAGTCTTCTCAACAGATTCCTTCACAAACTCCATGAGCTAAAGCTCGAAATTCTGCTTCAGCACTACTTCTTGCAACCACTGTTTGCTTTTTGCTTCTCCAAGTAACAAGATTTCCCCATACATAGGTGCAATAACCTGAGGTAGATCTCCTGTCTACTGATTAGCCTGCCCAATCTGCATCAGTGTATATTTCAATCATTCTTTTATACCTCTTTTTAAAGAATAATCCTCTTCCTGGAGTGTTCTTGAGGTATCGAAGCACCCTATAGACTGCACTAAGATGCTTTTCCTTGGGTGAGTGCATCAATTGACTAATCATACTCACCGCAAAGGCAATGTCAGGATGCGTATGAGATAAGTAAATTAGTTTACCAACCAATCGCTGATATTGTTCTTTATCCACCTCATTCCCATCTTCAATACCTAACTTGGT